>VMKM01002373.1:0-74882 GCA_008360985.2 Macquaria ambigua
GCAATGCCATCTAGACAAACTATATCTTTAGATAATGTGTTTCGAAGGTGTTCGGGGCCAAGTACAATAACTTCGGTTTTGTCTGAGTTTAACATCAGAAAATTGCAGGTCATCCAGGTTTTTATGTCCTTCAGGCATGCTTGAAGTTTAGCTAATTGATTAGTTTCTGCAGTCTTTACTTGGTTTTCCAAAGCCTGCAGTCTCACCAGCCATGTTGTAGATTTAACAGAATGAAACCAAATATAGTATAATGTAAAACTACACTTTAAATGTTAAAACTACTTTTATTACAAACTGAAACCTGCAAAAAATGATTCTTTTGGCCACTTGGGGGCAGAGGAAATCAGTAGTGAACACAACATTAACATCATCACCTTTTAAGATGATATGCTGAGCAAACAGTTCGCAACATGTTCATTAATTTGGAGACCTGTTTGTCCAGTATTCCCTCTCTTTTAGCTCTGTTTTTGGTCTCCACCAACTCCTGAGGGAAATATCTGGCTCTTTAGCTGCTAAACTATATTCACCAGCTGGTCTCTAACTGTGTCTGTCTGCTGTTTGCTGCTGAGCTGAGCAATGAAATATTCTTAACCCAGGAAACAGCAGTTGACCAAACAATGTCAACTCAATCTCCAGTTACTTGCTGTTTCCGGAGCTTTTGACAGCACCTGACGGTCTTAATCAATGGGTTTTCTCATATTGTAATGGGACTGTAGATGCTTAAACTTCCTATTCTTCTGAGAACTGAGAAGATGTGTTCTTCTTGAAGCTTCTTGTTCTTGTTAGAACAAGCGAGTAAAGGCTGAGGTATGCTTGACACGAACTAGTTTGCACGACATGCCCACAGACCATGTTTATAGCCAAATTGCCACACTCAGAGGTGGGGCAAAGAACCTGCCATCATAGAGAGGGGCAAGAGGTGATAATGGAGATAACGGTGAACACTTTTGGGCCATATTTCCATATTGTTTGGTCAGCTAACATGCTTTTAAGCTAACATGGATGAGAAGTCCTAAATGTGCTCACAATAATGGAAAGTGAACATCTGAGTGAACACAATGTCCTTTTCAGTAACAATTAGTAAGGGATTACAATTTGAAATTTGGTAATTACATTACAGTTACTAATCCCAGTTATGCTAGGGTACTTTGACATTTTGGGGTCATCTTGTTTGCTGTACAACATCTTCGAGTTGGTATGTAGTATAGAATTGGCACACAGCTGCACTGGATTCTTCTCAAGCTAAATAATCTCAGTAAAAATCAATCATCTGTCTTGGGAGTTCAGGAGGTCATCTCTGTGGCCTGAGAAGTGTGGGAGGTTTAGAGAGGAAGAAGAATCCAGACAGAAACATTGGGTCAATGAGCTGTGGCGCTTGGACCTCTAATTATAAAACACATGGCAGCTGGATATGAAAGAGATTCACACTGGTGTAGGACTGATCCGATTTACAATAAAACCTCTCAAACTGCAAGACATCCAAAACAATGGCTGGATGATATCTGACTTTAAACATAAGGCCATTATCGTCTCTACATGTTGTCAGACTTGCATTTATGCACCACTGTAGGATAACTCCTCCAGGTGAACTGAGCTGAGCTACCTGACACCCAGCTGTCAGTTTAACATAGAGGAACCAACTCTTGACTGGCTACTCGAAGCACGCTTCTTAAAAATGACTCATACATTTACTCACGGGTTGCATCGGCACAGTGTGCTTACAAGGTCAAATGAAAATACCACGCTAATTTGATGATTCAGTGCCCCCCTTAGGAAAGAAAGAAAAAACCCTCACTGGCTGTGTAAAAATACTGCCACAAAAGTGTTCCTTGAATATAGCCTTGAGGGGTCTTTCTCAGATAAATGGACCAAACATGTTAGTCATGTCCCATCTATGTCCATAAAAACTCTTCTGAAAGCCAGGCATGTGGATTTTTGTCAGGATTTCTGGAAAGACATATTGCTGTTGAGTTTTTTGAACGCAATATTTTGCTGCTTTTAATGCTAAAAGCCGTTCGGCTCCTCATGTCAACATATCACAGTACACATGGGCGAGATGCACATGAGGTGCACAGGACACACTGTGTTGTGCTTCGCTAAGCTGTAGCTTAGTGCTAGTTAGTGAGTGAGTGATTTTACTTGAGTTTTAATTTTCTTCTAACTGTTCCTTTAAAAATGTCACCGAGTGCAGTGACTGTGTGCAGCTTCCTGAAGTCTTGTCATCACAGTGAGGTTTGGTGCCATATTGTCTGTACAGAGACCAAAACCAAAACCTGTGCTCACCAGTCATATCAAGCAACATGCGCTATATAGCTGGAGACACTGCACAGAAGCACTTGGCAGATGGATACACATTTATTTGTCAAGAAATAGTGCCAGCACATGATTCCGATTTTTACATTTCTGTTTGTGTATAGATAAAAGTTGTTGGTAGGTGTATTAATGACCGTTAGGCAGAGCTAGGCTAGCTGTTTCCCCCTCCTTCCAGTCTTTATGCTAAGCTAGGCTAACCACCTCCTGACTCCAGCTCTCTACTTAACACACAGACATGAGATTGATATGGATCTTCTCATCTCACTCTCAGAAAGACACTTACTTACAATGATAAAAAAATTACATTTTATTGCTGTTCATCTCTATATTAATTCATGTGCAAAGTGCTTCATATACTGTATTGTCATCATTCTGTGCTATAAATGTGTAGCAAGATGTATGAAATGATCTTTTGTTGAAAGTGTGGAGTGACCAAAAAAATAAATTAAGCTTGAGAGTAACATCTTCAGATGTGTAGCTCTGTGTGGCTGTCCTGTGGTTCACCAGTTGTTATTGTTCTCATTGGGCCCAAATGAAGCAAGCTAAAACAGAAAACACTCCAGAGTTTGTATGAACCACTCAGGACGTGCCTGCTGTGAAGGCGTCCTCGGTCTCTGGCTTATGAATCATTACCACAACAGCTCAAAGCAGTCAAGGATGTGAGCACAAATGTTTGAAGAGTTCCACAGCTGAAGCTTTGTGGATGGTGGCAGGGGTGTGCCCTCACAGAACATGGTGGCGTGAACAGGACGCCTCTGGCAGTGGGCAGCTTTCATCAAGGCCTGTGTGGGCACGATTTCATAAAGCCTGTGGGCACCTGTGGGTGACTCATGCAGGCCTTACTGCTCGTCTGGGGTAGAGTGACAAAAAAAACCTAACTGCAGGGATGAGAAGTATATAGGCCACAGTTTCCCACCGCGGTTTCTCACAGTGATCCAAGTAAACCCTTGGACTTAAAAAAGAAACAAAAAACCCGGGAATCACCTGGGGGTGCAGCAGGAAAATCCAGAACAGGGGAAAAAAAAAGAAAAGAAAAAAATAAGCTTTCAGAGAAGAGAGAAAGGAAAGAAGAAAGACAGCTCCGTTTCCTAAGCAAAGGTTTGAACATCTCACAGTCTCTCCTGGGGAAGGAGCTGAGGCGGGGGCTCTGCCAAGGAAATATGACTAGACAGCACCCAGAGAGGTGGGATGGGGGGTGGGGGGACTGGCCATGCTGGGTGCCACATCGCCTCCAGTGTGGGGGTTGTAATTGACAGTAGTTGAGGGAGGTGCTTGGACGTCACTCTGATGAGGCTGAGCTGGAGTGACATGCCCATCAGCGCTGCACAGCATGCACAAACAGCACATCTCCTATAATGTACTCTGGATGTGTACATTTGTTTACATGCAGAGAAGACAGCACAGAGCTTGTGCAGGAAGAGACAGCACACTTCCGATGTAGGCGTGAGACACAAGAAAAAACAGAAGGCGAGAGGAAGGGGGGAAGGGAGACGAAAGGAGAAGTAGGACGAGTGGGACATGACGGGCTGGCTGCCTCCCTCCTCCTCCCGCCCCGTCTCTGCTGTCTCAGAGGAGATGGAGGAATACGAGCGCGGCCTTCGTCTTGCCTGCAAATGAAGCCGTCGTGGCACCGCGGCGACTCCTGCCAATACTTTACAGAGCTCTTGTCATTTACATACCAGCTCTTCCGCGGGGCGTGCAAGCTCCAACACACAGGAGCAAGGACCTTGCTATTCAGTATGAAATGAACGCATCACACACGGGGCGCAAAGCACTACCCGGGCTACCACAGAGTACACGTCGGTTTAGATTCAGTAACAAGGAAGAGGAGGAGGAAAGAAGTGGTAAATGTATTGACTTAAAAAAAAACTTGAATGAGGAGAGGCAGAAAAAAGAGAGAGAAAAAGCAAAAAGCAGGCAGCGTGGTGCCTGAGCTGCAGGGGCCTATTAAAAAAATGAATCAAAGGCACACTGGCTTTCCCGCTGAAAGACACAGAGAGCCTCGCTCAAAGCTCTACTAGTGAGAGTGTGTCAGTCACTGGGCCCCCCCCACACACACGTACACCCAGTTTTCCACTCAAGAGCCCCGAATGTGCATATGGCTGTTCTCAGCAACAAGAAGACTCAGAGGAATGCACACCAACACACAGAAGCACATGAACACACATTGTCTAATTAACCTTCCATTCACTGTATCTGACTGATTTGAATCACAGTCTGAATTGTTTCCACATAATTATCTTCTTAGTGAATTGAATTGAATTTAGACAGTGGAAAACAAAAACCCTCCACTGTCTCTCTCTGGCATCTAAACATGCAGATAGTTTTGATCTTATTTGTCCAGGTTTTGAGATTTCTGCCTCCACCCCATACATAATTTCTGTGTAGATTTCGTTTAAGTCATTTAAGAAGAAATGCTGAACATTCACTGTTATTTGATCACTTTGGGAACTTGTTTTGCATTACTATCTTCTGAAATGTATTATACAGAATAATCATTGATAATTGTTAGTTGTCCTGTCTTGTGTCACTCAGCGTTGATGTTTTTCACTATTTAACCAAGAGCCCATTTTTTTTCTAACCTTAACCAAGTGCTTTCAGTTGCCTAAACAGAACCATAAAAGCGTGCAGATATTGTATAAAAACTAATGAATTATGAATGTCATTTTTTGAAGATTGGGTTGTCACTAGTAGTTTCATTGCATGGAGCTACTTTATACTGGAGAAATTCTGTAGATTAATGGATCAATCTCATCCGGCAAGATGCTGTGCTGGCCAATCACATACATGCAAGTGCACATTCGTGGTGGATTACTTTGTAACGTAGTTCTGCTGTTTACCTCGTAACCGTTGTGGTGAAAGATAAAATAGCTGCTGCTGTGATAACGTTCCAGAGCTGTGAAATCCTGTCTAAGTATTACAAACCGTTGTGCAGTGTTTTGGCATCTGATAAGCCTTTCAACGCATTCATCTGGACTCCCGCCCCCACCAACTCAGCCCCCTGCGCTGTTTTAATGCCGGTCTGTTTTCGGTCTGAATCCCTGCTAATGGTTGTTGAAAACGGATGTTGTTGACTTTTTAAAATATAATTTTTCTATTCCATTCACCTCTATTGTACAGGGGTGGAGGAAAGACAAGTCAAAGTATCTACATGGCTCCATACCACTAGATGTATGGGAGAATATTTATTTATCGATTTATTTTTTAAAAATTTGGTTGAACTGACCCTTTAAAAGAATAGTTAACATTGTGGGAAGTATTGCTCCTTTGCTTTCTTTCTTAGAGTAAAATGAGAAGATGGATGAGAACCTCATGTCTGTAGTACAGAGCTGGAGTCAGGAAGCAGTTAGCCTAGCTTAGCATAAAGACTGGAAGCAGGGGGAAACAGCTAGCCTGGCTGTGTCCAAAGTCTAAAAATACACCTAAAACTGACAAATGATACAATTTTATTGCATTTATTGAACCCATACAGAAGGATAAATGTCAAAAGTTGTGATTTTGAGAAAAGTTTACTTGTTAAAGTGGTATCTGTATTTCCTTGCTAACTAATTCTGGGAGCAGTGACGCAGGTACCATTGTATTACTTTAAGGCTGAGCAACTCAATGCAACAGTTTAGTAGAAGGGGGACTCTCCACCTTTAAAAACAAAAGTGATTCAGTTAAAACAGAGCTTCTAAACCTGGGTCTACACTATTATTTCTGTAATGTAATGTGTAGTGTAGGCATCAAGCTAAAAAAGTTGACAGTAAAGCTCTGCATGGCTCTGTGTGAATGAAATGTGTATAAAGATGTCAGTAGAAAATTTCACCTTAATCAGACCTGACAGAGTGGGAAACGTAAAGGGAGGGGGCCTATGTAAAAGCAGTCTTAAGGTGGCACTCAATCAAACCTTTCTTCAGTCAGACGTTACAGCTGTGTAACCCTGTGCACAGATGAAGGGGTTGAACTTTTACACTCTTCTGCATGTATTGTCCAAATGCAGCCCAATGGCCCGCGGGTGCTTCGGCTTTCTGAATCAATATTTCAGCGCGCCGAGGCGTCGCTCAGCCTCCATCCACCTGGAGCGCTGCCAACATCCAGTTTCAGTATTCCCATTAGCCCGCAGTGCATGGCTTCTGCCCACACACACACACACACACACACACACACACACACACACACACACACACACATCCACAGGAGCATTAGCAGTCAGAAACACAGCTATCACAGCTCTTTGTTTTGTCTTGCCAGGTGGAATCATACATAATAATAGGCCATGTGAAATATGGCCCTGTAGGTTTGAAATCTCTGTAAAAATTTACATTCTTCTAAAATGAAAAATAACGCTCTACCATTTGACTTATGCCTTGTTGAACACCAGTCAGTTTTGCTGACAGGCACACAAGATAAATACATTCAATATGCATTAAAGATCCAGTAAAGGTCCAGAGGAATATAATCTCTGAATGGTGCATTCACATAATTATGTTCTTGGGCTGCAGCTGAGATCCTTAACCTTCAGATGGAAGATAAACCCAGTAGAACTTGCTTAACCAATCATAACTCACTTTTACATCACTTTTAGAGACACTAACTTAGCTGTCAAATCCTGTTAGCTCTTGTATTGGAAACAGTCAGTTTTAGGGTGAAGTGAAGAATGCAGTCAATCAACTGATATCTGATTTTGAAGAGGAAGACTAATGCTAATGGTAATATTACTGGGTTGAAGAGCTGACAAACTGACTATTTCAAATTGACTGAGTCCATGCCAGAAAGAAATCATAACTTTCACTCAGAATGGTTTCCTTTCAGCTTGGGGCAAAGAAAGCTGGAGTACTTCTACACTGGAAAAAAAAAATCACAATATCTTATTTTAGGATGATTACATTCTTTTTTCCTATCCAAGGTAAATCATCTTGCCAAGTATCATTTGCATTAGAATATTAAAATAATCTGAAGGTCTTGATTATCTTTAGCAAGATATTAATATGTTATTCTGCTCAAAATGACACAAAACAAGTTTGTTATCAATTTTATTGCAATCAATTTTGATGTTTATCTTGAATTGCTATTTTTTGCTTTCCCCATTGGCAGACGTGTTTTGCTTGACACTAGCATTTTTCTTTTATTAAAAGACTGCTTAAGTATTACTATTATGTATTACTACTACTACTGGTACCACTGCTATTACCACTAGACTACTAATAATATTATTATATATTATATCTGGTTAGTTTTACAAGAAATATGTGATGAAATTAACAGTTTTATGCAAGTTCATCATTTGTTTTTAATTGAGGATGAGCCAATAGTTCATTGTGGATTTAGTTACTGCAGTATACAATGTGGTGACAGTGTCGTACAGTACAACGTGTGACAGGCTGTGCTGAAATGTTTGGAATGACAACAATGCAACAATGCATTTTACCTTAAAGTATTAGTGTGCTTTGATAGCAGCCGGTTTGTCCCCTCTGTCATGCTTACAGTGTGCTGTAATCCTGTTCTGAAGACGGTCACACTAATCCATCCTGTGAAAAGATTTTGATGTTACCGTCATGGAGTCTTTGTATCTGTATTTGTGATTGAGCTTCCGCAAGCAAAGTCAATAGTTCTTTATAAATATTTCCTCACCTTTGTCTACTCCACAGTACGTGTCAGTGTGTGTGTGCAGCATGTACAGAAAGATACCATGAGGCAACTGACTGGAGAACTGAGCTGCTACAGAGAAATAGTTGCAAAAACATCTGCTGGCACCAGAATGAAGACATGAATACATCTGTTAATTAAGTGAGATTAAATGTTCAGAAGCCTGTCCAATTACTTAAGTTGGAGCTACTTAAACATTTAAGTTAAAAGGTAATTTCATTCAAATTACAAAGAGACATTCAAGGGCGGACAAGTGGATTTTTTGTAGGGCAAGTGGAAGAGAAATTTAGTTCCCACCAGAAAAACAAAAACAAAAATATCGTGTCTTCAGGTCATTACTCGGCTATTTAGTTAAATGAATACATTCAGAATACCGATTTAAAACGCATTTTGTCCCCATGCCTTCATTGACCAATCAGGAGTCGATCCAAGTATTCCGCAGAGTAGGAACCGCTCGCAGTTTGAACATTTTACTGCAGAAGAACAGCGGCGGCAATCTTCAGGCTCTGCAGCCCCTGCCAAGTGTCAGGTAAAGCCCCAAGAAGAACTACAACTGCACCGTACGAGTCAAAAATGAGAACAAAAATTCGTCAACAGCTGGAGAACTGAATTTGACTGAGTGCGTTACAACAAAGAGGAAGGGTTAAAGTTCTGCGGCATCTGCCGGGGGCAACCCACCTTGTCTGACAAGTAAGTGATGTTAGCTTAGCTAGCTAGTGTTAGCAGCTGTGCAATTCTCTAGATAACGATAACGTTAGCAAAGCACCAACCTGCAGGGTCCAACAATAAAGATTTCCCGATGACACGGTTACGACCAGTAAAAAGTTACGTCGGGCCAGTAAATACAATCAGCCAGTTGCCCGATAAGGTCAAGTAATATAAATAATTTTTCAGACACTGCTTCGCGAGCTACTCTACTATGTCTTCTCTACTCTCCAAGCTTTTCAAGAGTTCATTACATTGTTGGACTGACATGCTGCTTTGATGTTTTCAGTCGTATACTCTGCAGTGCATTATAGCTGAATTATTTACAACATGGTGTTTTTTTGAAAATTACTTTCATAGTAGTAGTTGTCTGTGAAAGTTCTACTGTACATAGTGATAGCATCCCGCATCAGCTCCAAGTAAGAACACTCAGGTTCTAATGCGTTGGAAAACCAGCATATTAAAATAACCATAACCCTGACTGATTACAGTTCCTTTGTGGTGTTACCCTCATGTTTATGTTTTCTCAGTGCAGTCCTCTCACTGTAAACCCTGGACACATTGAGAGACTGAACGAGTCGCTGAGTGAATGGCTGCATAATTAAAGCAACAGGAGAATTCGTCAGATAGTCCCTTAGCACTGGCTGTAACAGCAGGCCACTCTGGGCTGCAGAGTGGCTCCGGCCCATCATGGAGCATTTGAATGACAGGGGACCAGCAGCCTCTGGGGCCATTAGGGGTCATTAATTGTTGCTGCTGACATGGAGAAACGAGTCACATGACTACACCTGTATGACTGGAGTCACAGACCAGAGGGGAGTGCACAATATCATGACCAACCTGTAGCACTGAATGCTATCCAGTAGAACATCCCTGCAGACATCTAACATTATTATGAAGCTTCATTTTTGTTGGACGCAGTGTCAGAAAGAAGGTGATTTAAGTACATATCGAAAGAACTGTTGAGTTGCATTGTGGGTAATGTGTGGAATAAAAACGACAATATATGTTGCATCGATTTTGACTATTTTAAAAAACTGTCCATCATGAGTCTGACAATGTTACAGGGATCCGTTTAAAAAAAGGCTAATTTCCTAAAACAACTGCTCACTGTAGTTTTTATCAAACAAACAGGAACAAATAATGCATTTGTAGGGGACTATTTTCAGCGGCGAGAGAGAGAAAAAAAAACAGCCATCAGAACATTAAAATAAAGCACTAATGGCTAATGGTCAATATTGCTCATCTGGGAGGCTGTGCGTGTACTAAATCATATTTGTAATTATTTCTAGTTTTTCTAAAGTTTCTAATTATGTTCTAGTTATGTGATTATATTGTTCACATTTCACTTTGTTGAATATCACTTTTAATTGTTGCTGTAACAGACACACACACACACATACAGACACACGTGCGCGCACAGTATCTTCTTCTTTTGTTTCATTTGTGGTACGCCACTACGCTTAGTACAAATAAACTGAAAATAAAGTTCAGGGGATTTGTTGACAATAAGAAATATAACTTCTGAATGTATTAACAAGGATGTACAGAGTGTTACCTCTACCTCCAGCCTGTTAGCAACAGAATGTTAAGCTCTGTGATTGGTTTCCTTCTAAAATGCTTCACGAAGGTTGAAGCTGACTTTTTTGTCAAGTACTTGTCCTTTTTCCAAGAACTAGATAGCTCCAGTTCCTGTGATGTCTTTGCCCTTGCAGCAAAAAAATGCTTCTATAATATACAGTCACTTACATATATATTAACTTCTTTATAGCTAACACAATACAGTGCCCCTTGGTCTTCTCAAATTTCCAGAATGTTTGAAAAATGGCATGGAACTAACCAAAATGGAACCATGTTCATATAACCCCAAGCCACTGACTTGCTTGATCAGGAAAAAAAACAACCTGGGAGCAGGTGCCGCCTGAGAGGCTCAGTTCAGGGCAAAGTATTCTCTTTTTGAATTTAGTTTCTGTGTCGTTATCGCCAAGTCAAGCTGTGTTAATTAACCAGACAGCCAAAGAAAACCATAGAAGCAGCTAAAGGCATGTCCCTCTGACTCTCCTACCAGTTAAACACCTGTCCAGCATGTACAGTAATGGCATCACATGCTTTCATAAATAATTACTATGTACCTACTTCATTTGAATCATAACAGTTATTTCACTTTACTAATTTCCACACAGTGTGTTACGAGCCATTAAGTAAGTCCTCTTAGGATCAGTAACAGGTCATGTGCCTCACTAACTAATTGATTTGATAATTGAGAGATACACATGCAATCAGGCCATCTTTTCTCCTAATGGGAATTCATGCACATGGTAGAGAAGCACGCATGCAGGTCCCAGCCCATTAAGCTGAAATGACCTTAATATGAGACAAATGAATAAATGGCTCATATTTTCACATTCTACTTCCTGTATGCTTGTGCCGATGATTCACACTGAAACGAATGGGATTAAATTCAATTCGTAGATGTGCGCCCTCTGCTCACATTAGCTCCACTCGGAGGACTCTCATTATATCCACGACTGCTTTTAGAGCAGACAGGATGAAGCTAATTTGAAGATTGCATTGATTTTGTTTTCTGTTTGAGAAAGCAGCAGCCTCAATACACCTGCGCAGCAAATTGCGACCATATTTCCTCTGTAATCATCAGCTCCACATACAATATACTGACAGCTCAGTGAGTAAGCAGCATGAATGGACAGCTGACAGCCATTGTCCTCTGTAGCCTACCTGCAGAGATTGTTAGTGGGGACATTGATTTTAGCGCTTGGTTACCAACTGCCATGTGACACTGCAGCATTTGCTAGCTTATCACATCAGCTTTTTACTTGAATCTGAGTTAGTTCTTTCCTGTTTTACAGCAGCCTTAAGTACTGTGATCATCATGTGGAAATCCACACAAGCAACAATGATTTTTGTATGTTTACTGTTACTGTTACTGTTTCTTTTACTTTTTTCATTTCTCGTCATTTTCTTATTTAAAGCATTTAAAATGACCCTCTGAATGTACAAAAATAATTGACTTGCATTGGTTTTGCAATATACAGTAAATGTAATAATAGTAATGTAGTATTCTATATTTTATCTAAAGCTGCAGTAAGTGATTTTTTAAAACTGATTTTGGCCCCTTCGAGTCCTAACTTAATCATAACTTAGCTGGCAAATGCCTTAATTTCAATGGATTTTGTGGATTTGTCACTACGAGTGATCCCTTTCACATTGCACATAGTCAATTGATCCATAAAAAGTACTGATAATGCCAAACAACCCTGAAGAAACGTCCTTTTTACGGATTAAATAGCTGACAATGCAAACTGATACCATTTTGTTAGGTAAAAACATTTGAACTATTACTTTAAAAAAATGTTGCTAATTGTGTTCACACTTGTGTTCCTCTCCACAGTATATGGAGGTAGAACATATAGGCTACATAAACAGCCATTTGTTCTTTGGACTGCTCGGTGACTGTATCACACAGTGAAACACAAGACTGCTTGAAATACTACACCAAGCATACGACTTGTTTTGTTCACTTTATGACCAATAATGTGGTTCAGAAGGACAGTCAAACTGACAACCCTGTCTTCTCATTGATAAGTAGCTCACGTGTCTTGAACAAATTGTGTGTGTGTGTGTGTGTGTGTGTGTGTGTGTGTCTGCTTCAGATACAGATCCTGCATAGAAGTACAGAGGGATAGAGCACATAACCAGTGTAACATACAGCAAACACACTCACACACGCTGGACTCTGACCTTGGGGTCTGTTATAGGGGCCCCTCTGCTTTTGTTGTGTGGATAATTATTAATGAGCTGAGTTGTGTGGTCTCCTAGTTAACCCATTATTAATGTGTTTTGTGTGTTGTCCTGTTCATCTGCTTTCCTTCACTCCTTTATGGATGATACCTGTGTGTGTGTTGAATGTAAAACTGTGTTTGCTGTTTGTTAAGGGAGCAGGCTGAACCCTGTGTGTGTCTGTGTGTAGGCGATGTAGTACAGTATCAGTACTGGAGAGAGTGAGCGGTAAGTAGGCTTGGAGAGTGGCTGTGGTAAGTTGACCGGCTGTACCGGTGGTGAACACGCGATGACTCACCCACTCACTGCTTCTCTGATGCCTTTCAACAGACACTTGATGAGTAAATGAGGAAAGTTACGCACAGGAGGACAGTCTCACTACACCCACACACAGACACTGAGGCTAACTCAGGGGCGCTGGAATCAAACGTTCTCCACACTGTCAGTGACATGAAGGCACACCCAGCCCATTACAAATCTGAGACAGTGTGTATTGCTACTTGCTACTGCCTACACCTAAAGCGCAGTAGTGAAGAAAGCTATACAGTTATCATGAAAGCTGTCAGTTTTGCTGTTTTCAGTGAAATGCTCTGATATAGCCACTAGTGTTCAACAAACAGCAGACATAAAAAGGTAGCAACTAGCTGGTGAACATTGTGTTGTCATGCTATTTTTCATTCTGTGTGTCATTAGAGCTGTCTCTCTGGTCTCTGTGTAGTGCAGGCTCTGTTTACATCTGCATATTTTTCACTGCTTTTATCGTTGATTGTATTTTCAAATGCTTTGATTCCTAATGTCTGTGCTTTCACTTTGCTTTGCCTGCCCAGGGACTACAGATGAAAATAAGCATTTCTGGCTAACTCATGGCATATTTTCAGAAATGTTATTAATAAGGTTGTCAAATAAAGTAATAATAATAATAATATTAACATAGTGGAGCATTTAGCAGCTAAAGAGCCAGATATTTCCCTCAGGAGTTGGTAGAGACCCGAACCTGAGCTAAAAGAGAGGGAATCCTGGACTTACATTCAAACCTGACTGAATGTTGCTCTGTGTCTGCTGGATGTGTAACAGAGTAACTTGTTTGCTAACACGTCCGCCATAACAACTTTAAGGTGAGAATATGTCAATTTTGTGTTTTCAGCTGTTTCTGCTTATTCCTAATTTAAGTATTTGTTTAAGTAAATAATAATTTTTTATTCCTGCACATTCTACTGGAAAAACATTTACTATATTTGTTTTAGTGATATTAATTGTAGTTGATGTTTCTGCAAGTTTTTACACTGAAAATGAAACATTAAGATTAAAGCGGTGGAAATTCAAGCGCCCACTGTAGTTGTTTAACTGCCCCAAGCATATGTGATATTTGACTTCTTATATATCAAAAATACATTCAAGTTCCATGTGGGGCATCCGGGGGGCTAGTAGTTAAGTCAAATACCATGTAATCCCCGGTTAAGTTCTTGAAGGAGGACCTTTGTTGCTTGTCAAAATGTAAAACAAACCAAAAAAATCTTTATACACACAGTATACAGTATAACCTGTGTGTATATAATATATGTGAAGGCAGCATTCCTAGCTACTGAGTACTAATGACGGATGACACAACTGTACGGACCACATCAGTTAACATCCCAGGAGTCAGCTAACCATTTCTAAATTATATATATTATATATATAGACTTGCGGTCAAAGGCCACACCACTCAATGTGCAGAGGCAAGTCTGCCTGAATCAACTCATTATTCATTCATAGTAATATGCTTCGTTCTTGTGTTCTTGTAAGCATCCATATCTTAATACGTGTGCGACTGACTGTTGCTCTCTGTTTGTGTGGGTCCAGTCACTAGTCACTAACCTTGCCCCCAGTACAGCACCAAACCAGTCAGCTGGATTAGTAAAATGCAGAGCTGGTAACAAATAGGAGTGTGAAACACCACAGAGGTCAGCACAGAAAACTCAATCAACATATATTGTGTCATATCAATAACAAACAGATTCTTTGTCAGTACATGACACATCATGAGAGAGCCTCCACGCTGGTGAGTACAATAAGGCCTTTTCTGATGAAGAGGTTGTAATAGATCATTAGGCTGAGGTATCTGAGGATAGACTGGAGGGTGAGAAGCAATAACATACTTAAGGAAGTTAAACAACTTTTTTGGGTGCTGAACAGTGAAATTGTGTTTGTTCTCTTTACTAAAGGACAGCACTGATGTTAGGTAACCTTTGCTGTCATGGTTACAAGAATAAACACTTGGTTAAGGTTCGGGAACGATTGTGGTCATGGTTAAAATAAACGGTGACTGTCACTTGGAAACGGGAAACGAACAGCTGTCTCTCGTGTTTCAGTCCCACATTTTGTTGACCCATCAATCGATTCCGACCTCCTCCCTACGCAGAATTTGTGGTTCTATAAAATCATCTGACTTCCTCTTTTGCTCCTGCTAGAGGGCTTTGCTACTTGAATGTAAACATTTTGTTTTGGGGCGCTTGCTGAAATGATTATCGTTTTTCTTGGGAAGCCGGTCTCCCTTGATGATACAGTAGCAAGGGTCCTCTATTAGCAAGTCAATTTTTTTTTCTTGTAAAAAAGATTCGAATTACATATTAAAAATGTCTAAGACATAAGATATCTTATAATGATATATATAGATATAAGATATATCTTATTATCTTATAATTATGACTTACCATTATTTTTATTTATTTTTCCTTCTATCAATCACAGAGGAAGAAACAAGAATAAAGATTGAGAAAAGATTTCAGCAGACATTAGGGTTCCAGCAACCACATGAATGCCACTGACTTTATACTCATTCATTCATGATTGTGGCATTCATGATCTTGGAAGGTTATCAGGCTAGTTAGTGTTAGCATAGCTGCAGGCTAGTATGACTGGTTTGAACTTGGAAGGTCAGTGAAGCTAACTAGCACTAGCCACTGGCTGGACAGCACTGTGCATTGCATTTTTCAGTCAGTGGTTGCACGTTACAGCTACATCTCTGCTCTTGTCCCTTTTCTTTTTCACTTGGCCGTGCACACTGAGTTTTAACCCCTTTTCACCTACAGCAGTACAGGTGTGCTGAGCTGCTACAGAGAGAGGCCCCTCTGTCACAGTCTGTTTAGGGGCCAACATCCAGGGGGAGGGGTGGGGCTATCACATTGCACATGATTAATGCAGGGCCCTTGTCTGCTAGAAGCTGTGGTGAAGGAGACTCTATGCCTCGAGGCATCAACAGACCCGCTTCCCAAACTGGGACTTGGCCCCCTCTCTGCATGCTTGACCGGAGGAGTTGTGGGTGTTTGGAAGCCTTGCAAACCTACTGCAGTGGCTCGAAACAGAGATGAAAGGAGTTGACCTTGAAAAGTTCAAAGTCAGAATATCCCTCTCTGTCGACCCCCACCTCTTTTTTTCTTCATCTTCTCTCCCTGACTGTCAACCTCTCCTTATCTTTCCCCATTCCTTCTCCATGCTTCCCCTCTTTGTCTCCATCTTTCATACCAGCCCTTACTGAAAATTTGTTTATTTCTATTCTCTGCAGTTGTCTCTGCGTCTTGCTCTCTGCAGGCCAGTTCCAGGTCAACTGGCTCAACAGCACTGGAGGCTAAGAATCTCAAACCCTGTCACATGACAGGCCCTTTCCTTCACATACTGCAACTATGTGGGGAGTTTACTGTGTAAATACAACCATCAGAGAAAATCATGCTAAAGGCTCTGAGTACTACATGTGTCTGGTCTTTCTGATTCTCTGGGTTCTGGAAGATGCTGACATGAAAGGGGAAGAAAACATGATCTTATCATCTAACAGGAAGGCAATTTTGTTACAATGGAAGTACATAAGGCATAGTACATTTAGAGAATAATATTCTGTATGGAATAAAAGCCAGTAGTTTTTGAGCCCCCAGATGAAACCAGTCCATCTCTATTTGTTTGTTCATCTGTTCATCAAGAAATCACCACACTACAGGTTGCATTTAATGGACATGATGGATCCAACAAGTCCTTATCCCTTTGTCACTGACTTTCCACACCATGTGTGTTCTGTCTGATCCAGTGTTCCTATTGAGGTCCTGCAGTGACACTGAGAGCTAATCACCACGTTAAACGTTGAGAGCAATGTACCTTGTCCATAAACAACAAAGGCTAATTTACTGTTGTTAAATGGGGTCAGTCTCCATCCCCTTGTCTCACATACAGTGGTAAAATAAGGGAAATACATGTATGTGATGCCTATACTGTTCCTCCTCAGGTACATGTATCAGTACGTAACCTCAGCTCAGCTTTGGTGACAGCTTGACATAGTGACCTGGAGATAAGGTAAAGCACACTGCTGAGATAATGACACAAAGAAATTAAAACATAAATATAATGAGCAGCTGCTGTGTCCACCCCCCGCATCAATAAGGTTAAGGGTTGGTTAAATTTAGGCAACTAAAACTACGTGGTTAAGGTTAGGGAAAGGTCATGGTCACGGTGTAAAGAAAAGAAACTGACTTTTGGTAAGATGAGAACTGCTGTAAACTTTTCAAGGACAAACTTTCTGTGGAGTATTCATTTAAAAACAGGTGCACAGATCAAGTTTAAACGACAAACGGACTGTATATTCAGTTGTCCTTGGTCCAGAGATTTACCTCCATTACTGTCAGAATACCAGATGTATATTCATATTGGATTTTGTTGATTTTGAGTTTCTTGTGAACCTGTGAGGGTTTTTGTGCAATCAACCAATAGAGGGGGGCACAAATTCAAAAAAGTACTAACATTTCTAGGCAGCACAATGTTTATTGTTGCCTTGTTTTATCTTTTCAAAATTCACCACATTGTTATGCTCTTGTTACATTTATTCGTCTTATATTGAATTAAAGTGTGCCTCAGCACAGCAGTGTAATTAGAAGGAGCACCGCAACATATGGAATCACTGGCTGTCGGTGATGAGTGTGCTCTCCAGTGAATGCTATTCACTTTCATTTCCTTAAAAAAAAAGTCAAACATATGGGGTCAGCTAAAAAGAGGAGTTTAATTTGATATTCCAAAATATGATTATTCTGGGGCCTCTTCTGTCCCTCGCTGGCTCCTCAAGCTGTCATTGGCTCACAAATCCGACACTTCCTCTACGCTAAATGTTTGTGGATTGGAATATAATTTTTTAAAGTGAAAAATCTCTTCATGCAGAGAGGACAAGCATCAAATTATTTCTCATACAGCTTGTGTTCCCCATTCATGACTCCCCCTCCATTTGATAAAAGTGTCACACTGACATGATTCTGGCTCTAAGTTTGATTGAAACCATGACAAATAGAAGTTGTTCCTGAACATTGTCTTACAGCATTGTTCCAATATGTAGGTTGGATACCTGACACCCCAGACTTCTTGACATCCATCTCAGACATAAAGCCCACAGGCCACGCATAGGTGTGACATTTTATAGGCTTTTGGGACATGGAGATGAGATAGTTGCTGGGGCTTTTGTCTTTATGCACCATGTCTGCAGTGCAGGAACAATACCTCAGAGAGTGATTCCCAGACAGTCTTCCCAAAACTAGAAGAGAAAAACCAAGAGCATTGTCCCATTCAGTGCACTCCCTGACAGAGAAACAGAGTGTTGCAGCTGTGTGGCTCATTGCCAATAATAAATACTTCCTGTTATTCACGCAATCGATGCTTGAGTGCAGCTCAGCCTGTTAAATTTCTTAATTTAAAATACATAATTCAACATGACAAGATCTTTATATCTTCAGCATCAGACTACTGCTCATGACACACTACTGAAAACCAACTGTTCATGCAGGTCCTAGCTTCATGCAGAGCTCATGCAAGGTGGAGCATAAGATGATCCAAGATGATTAGACAATTCTGCAGCCCACGTTTTATGTCCAGTGCCAAGGTTTGGTGCCAAGGCAGGACATAGTGTGTCCTTTATGTAGCAAAGCAGAAAGTAAGGGCCGGGTTATGCTAGAAAAGAACCAGTTTGTAGGATGTGTTGTCTGACCATGTCGAAAGGCATGTTTATACCTCTTCCGAACGGCCACACTCGAAGGTGCACTGAAAAGTTGGTCGTCACAGAGAAGAGCGAGATGTGATAATTGATTAAATATGGGGACAACAGCTCACATTTTCCGACAATCTCTCCTGGAAGGCGTTCATAGTTGAAGTTCAAACCCTGCTTACTTTTCTAACCTTCGCGCAGTTTACCAATCACAGATGAAGCTGGTGTAAATGTTGGATTGTGGGTTTTGTAAAGTCACAGAAATGGTCGGACACAGTCCCCCCTAATCCAAAGTTGGAAAGATGTGGGGGCAGGGCCTTTCAGAAGCTGTTCGAACATCCGACAAGCAATTCTGATGAAGCATTTTGGCAACTTAAGAGTGTTGAGGTTGGGGTGTTGGATGGGCATGTTGCAAGTCTCACTTTAATGAGGGAGACGGTGGTAAGCATGCCGTCACAAACAAAAAACATCACAGCAATCTTTCCCTAACCTTAACCACTGTTTGAGTTGCCTAACCTTAACCTTACCATAGTTGCCATGCGCAGATATTGTATGAAGAAAGAACTAAAATTGTTACGCATTGAACTAATATCATCGTTCTTGTCAGATGATAGGTTGCTACAAAGCAGCCAACTAGATGCTACAGACAATATACTGTATATAGATGTTATATATACACCGATCAGCCATAACATTATGACCACCTGCCTAATATTGTGTAGGTCCCCCTTTTGCCACCAAAACAGCCCTGACCCGTCGAGGCATGGACTCCACTAGACCTCTGAAGGTGTGCTCTGGTATCTGGCACCAAGACATTAGCAGCAGATCCTTTAAGTCCTGTAAGTTGCGAGTGGGGCCTCCATGGATCAGACTGGTTTGTCCAGCACATCCCACAGATGCTCGATTGGATTGAGATCTGGGGAATTTGGAGGCTAAGTCAACACCTTGAACTTGTTGTTGTATTCCTCAAACCATTGCTGAACCATTTTTGCAGTGTGGCAGGGCGCATTATCCTGCTGAAAGAGCCACTGCCATTAGGGAATACTGTTTCCATGAAGGGGTGTACTTGGTCTGCAACAATGTTTAGGTAGGTGGTACGTGTCAAAGTAACATCCACATGAATGGCAGGACCCAAGGTTTCCCAGCAGAACATTGGCCAAAGCATCACACTGCCTCCGCCGGCTTGGCTTCTTCCCATAGTGCATCCCGGTGCCATGCCTTCCCCCGGTAAGCGACGCACATGCACCCGGCCATCCACATGATGTAAAAGAAAACGTGATTCATCAGACCAGGCCACCTTCTTCCATTGCTCCGTGGTCCAGTTATGATGCTCACGTGCCCATTTTAGGCGCTTTCGGCGGTGGACAGGGGTCATGGGCACCCTGACCGGTCTGCGGCTACGCAGCCGCATACGTAACAAACTGCGATGCACTGTGTGTTCTGACACCTTTCTATCAGAACCAGCATTAACTTTTTCAGCAATATGAGCTACAGTAGTTCTTCTGTTGGATCGGACCACACGGGCCAGCCTTCGCTCCCCACGCACATCAATGAGCTGCCCATGACCCTGTCGCCGGTTCACCGATTTTCCTTCCTTGGACCATCAAAGTCGCTCACATCCTTACACTTGCCCATTTTTCCTGCTTCCAACACATCAACTTCGAGGACAAAATGTTCACTTGCTGCCTAATATATCCCACCCACTGACAGGTGTCATTGTAATGAGTGGTAATGAGTCAGTGTTCTTCACTTCACCTGTCAGAGGTCATAATGTTATGGCTGATTGGTGTAGATTTAGAATATATTTTTTCATCCACATCCGGAATTCAGAGACGTCCAAAATTACTCTTCCCTCCATTTTTCTTTACAGTGACATTGGTGCCATCATAACTTCTTCTTGCTGTCTATGATGGAATGCCTTTGACACACGTCGAGAATGTTGCGTATTCGTGGGTTAAAGTTCTGTTTCATTGAGCTTCGGCTGCAAAACCTGATGGAAAACCGGGCCATTGTGTGTCGCTACAGCTCGTGCAGCTGCACTCTCCTTTGAAAATAACAACCTGGCTCTGTTCAGTGTTGCATTTGCACGTTTGGTGTGAAAGCATTGTTATGGTCTGTGAATAAAGCCCCCCTCATGGTACTTAGATTTCATCAGAGTAGAGAGGCAAAGCATCAGGGTAAAGGTCTCAGCATGCTTCAAATAGACTAGATCATACGATGTGAGGTCTGACCATGTTTAAAAGCAAAAGTGTTGACACCTGTTCAGAATGGCCACATTCAAAGGCAGGGTGAGAAGCCTGCTGTCATAGACATAATGAAATGACAAATGGGGATGATAGTGCACACTTTCAGTCTCTCCTCGAAGCCCTTTGTGGTGTTGATTGTGCACATAATAGGTGACAGAAGTAGTTGTGTGACCTCCGTCATACCTCCTTAGTCCTAGCCAGTTGCGGCATAAAGTGGGCGTAATTGTCGGATTGTCTGTTTTGCATACTGAGGCCTTAACCCTTCACTTCACAATGTTTTGGGTGCTAACTTAATCTCTGGTTCTGAGAGATGAATGTGATAGCAAATGGTGAATATATAAATACCACGATTACAGTAGCTTTACTTGATATCACACTTTATCTGCATTCAACCACCAATAGTTTTTTTTTATTGTTTGCTAACTGGTTAAAAGATTGTCAAAAGATGAACTTTCTTTCTTAATAGATAACATACATCTTCAACATCTTGTCCAATAGGCACTGAAAAAGACAGTACATGTAGCTTGCAACAGTGTTATACTATGCAAGAGTATCATAACAGTTACAGTGTTAAGGTATGTCAGCCAGTAAAAGGTTTTGTCCTTGACGTTACCCAGGATGAAAGATGCTCTTATAAACCTTTTGGTGTGAAACCAACATTGTGAGGTTTGATAGCTTGTCTGTAAATGACCCCTTGACAAGTGATGTGTGAGCATCACCCAGCTAGCCTATAGCTAACTCCACTTAGACCTTTTTACAGCAGGCGTATGGGTGTGACAAGTTATGGAAAATTGGATCTGTTAGGAATATTCTAGTTTGTCATCATGGTGAGCAAAGATTAAGCAAATGGTAAAAAAAAATGTAGTTGTAAGTCTTAGCTAAAATATTTATATATAATTTGTAGACCTAGGTTATCACATAGCTCTGCTTGGTCTTGTAATGAATGAATGACTTTATATATGAAGTGTGGTTGGATTTGCCCATATCTTACTGTAGGATTTAGTGAACTGACATCCTTGATGATGTCCTGGGTCTGGCAGCTGGATGATGTGTGTGGGGTTGTTCTCAGGTTATCCATATATGACAGCCAGAGTTAATTCATGGCTCTCTGTAACAACCTGGCACCGCCTTTTTACCCTTCTACAACCCTCTCCCCATCCATCTCTCTGCCTGCTACACCTCCCTGGCACTTCACATCTCAGCTGACTCCCCATTCTTTGATGATAAAGATCCTCCTCCATCCACAACCCTCCTCCTGTCTACCTTCACCTCCCCACCCCCAGCAGCCCTCAGCCCTTCTGTGAGAGCCTGATAGACGCTCTCCAATATCCAGCCGGCATAAATCTTCCCCCAAGTTGGCCACAAATATCTCAGCTATGCTGATTTATAGGAGCTGGCCTCCCCGTCTGTCTCAAAGAAAGGCCGCTGCGGTGCTTGTAGGCTGAATGTAGATGGGATTGATTTCTTAATAGCAAGTCTCTTCAAAATAAGAGGGCCACCTTCACAAGGCACTAGTAAAGACAGAGAGATTATTGAGTATGTGGCTGAGCAGCGCTGATGAAGAGCAAAAGGGACTCACCTGTAAAAATGGTCAGTGAGGCAGTAAACAGGCAAATGAGCATGGAATGGATGGATGGATGGAGAGGTGGAGGACACTGAGGCAGAGAGCTGAGCAGGCTGACAGATATGTGAACCACACACAACGTCAAGAGCAATGTCACCTCCCATTTTGCATGGTGCATTTTGGTGCACCATGCAAAATGGAGTCTGTCCTCCCAAGAAAATAACAGCTTTTGTTGTTTGTTCAAATGCCTAAAACACACACACCTCTAGTGGCAGTGTGATATGACTCTTGTCTGTCAGAAGAAAAGGCAGAAGTGGCGTTACATTGTCATACAGCCACAGAACCTCATAGGGACGGGGTCAGCATGGATGGATGGATCGACAAAGTGTGTGACTTCATAACGGGAGACTGCTGTTAATTTCCTGTCTTCTACCAACAGTCAACGTTGGTTTATTTTAACCATGACCACAATGGTCCACCACTGTGCTCCAGACTCACGTGTCTCAGCAACTGTTGGATGGATTGCCATGAAATTTCGTAAGATTGCCACAAAAGTTCGTAGACACATTCATGATCCCCAGAGGATGAATTCTAATGACTTTGGTGATCCTCTGACGTTTCTTCCAGTGCCAGCAGTAGGTTGACATTTTTAGTTTTGGAGTCAAATGACAACTATTGGATGGGTTGCCAGTAAATGGGCAAATGGTGCAGACATTGGTGTTCCCCTAACAATGAATTGTAATAACTTTGAATATCCTCTGTCTTTTCATCTAGCGCAGGGGTGTCAAACTCATTTTAGTTCATGGGCCACATGTAGCTCAATTTGATCTCAGGTGGGCTGGACCAGTAAAACCATTGCATAATAACCTATAAATAATAATTTACGAAACAGCCTGCGATGTCTTAAGAAAAATAAGTGCAAGTCTACTGTCATTACATGTGCATTACAATTTACAAAGGCAGAAAATGTTTTCTTGGAAAACCCGACACTCTGTGTCCACTTTTCTCCTTTTTGACAAAGACATTTTCCACCGGTGGCTCCTGCATGAACAGTAGCTTATGCTTGAAAGTGTTGTGTCACGTAGCATGTATGTAAGTACGTGGGATCTGTAATAGCATATCCAGCATAGGGCTGCTACCTGCATGCGGGAGAAGTTAGCCTTCAGGGCTTTCTGCCAGAAAGGCTTTGTACCTGGATGCTCTCATTAGGACAGCACAGTAGGAATAGCAGTGCAGCAGTGCATTGAAAATTGGAATTAATGGCTTCTCTGCTATTTTCACACTTTGCAAAGTCATCCAGTGGGCCGGATTAGACCCTTTGGCAGGCCAGTTCTGGCCCACGGCCGTAAGTTTGACACCCCTGGTCTAGCACCATCATCAGGTCAACATTAACAACATTAATTTGTTCAATACTTTGGTTCATGACCAAATACCAGCAAAACTAATGACATTCCTATCCGCCTCATCTGTGCTTTGTGTTTACTGCTAATTAGTAAACGTAAGCATGCTAAGCTAAGCCATGGTAAACGTTACCCGCTAAACATCAGCATATTAGTTAGCATGCTGGCATTAGCATTTAGTTCAAAGCACTGCAGTGCCTAATTACAGCCTTACAGAGCCACTAGTTTGGCTGTAGACTCTTAAGGCCCTTTTACATGGTGCGCACCACGAATAAACAAAAATTTGAAAAATTTGAAATTGCATCAAAAGTATTTACATCTACCATGATGCAAACAATTACCCTGGTTACTTCAATAAAGATTTGCAACACAAGGACAAGACGATGGCGAGAGAGTTTGAATATATAACCATGACAGTAAAAGAAAAGGCTACAGTTTTGTAAGACACTGACTACTGATGGGCATAAGATCAGAAAACGCCATTTTTGAAGGCAGTCCTTTGGTCCTTTAGTTTGAGGGACTTGTTGCAAAAATGGTAGATAGTCATCCCTATCACCAGAAAGAATGCTGACATTGGACGATTATGCAAAATCCCAGATTATGTTCACTGCTGTTTTTGAACTATTTTTTTTATAACAATGCATGGACATACTACAGTATGGTTGTGATATGGTTAAGACAATGGTTATAGCAAATAGACTATGGTTAAGGTTGGGCAACTCAAAGGTTAGAGAACATAATGATTCATAAGTTGTATGAAAGGAATGCTTTTTTTTCCATCCCATGAAAGAGAGCCCTCTTTTCTTTAGGGTGAAACACAACATAGTTTCAAACATGTCTCATATAACTTAAGCAGGTCCAGCAGCCACCTTTTTATTCTATTCACACATGTTCATCAGCGTCTGTTGAGCCTTGCAGCAGTTTTCTCCTCTGATCACAGAGTGAGTGGAGGGACACCTGTAGGGGAACTTGGCCATGATCCTGTGGCTTCATGTGTGACAATTCCAGCCATCAGGTTCTGTCTGACTTGTCAAGAAGCCATTTGTACAAAGGGCAACGAGCCATTTTTAGTAGCCTCTTTTGTGTTGTGTTCAGATGATATTACTGGGTGGTAACAGCAATAATAAGTCAGTGTAGAGGTTTCAGATACTTGCTGCACAAACTTGGACATTTAGAAGAAGTGTGAAATGGCCAAATTAAAGAATTCAAGACAAAGCATCAGCAGTGAAGTAAAAGCAGACCTTGTTCAAATATTTACGACGTCAATTACAAATTCCACGGAGCACTGTGATATGAAGCATTCATTATTCAACATCACTGAACTTAAAATTCTGTTGAAGAGATTGAGCTAACCACAATGCAAGAATGCTATGCTAAAACTTTGAATTATGCTTCTTACTGGAGTCTTAAAGGTGAGATAACTAATCACCACAGCCTATCATAACTCTATCATATTATTAAAAATATATATATATTAGCTGAATACTGATGAACACTTACATTAAGGGAAAAATATGTGTGCTGTGCAGCTCCAGTCTACATCCATGTTACCTTTAGTACTTCATCCCTCTTTAAGGCTGCATTAATTGTTTTTTTTTGGCTTCTTGGCTCTTTTAGCTCATTTTTTGGTGTCAACCAACTCCTGAGAAAAATATCTGGCTCTTTAGCTTAGCTTTAGCCGTCTGTTTGTCTCTTTGGTGTTGGGCAGGTAGTGTACTGTGGGTTTATCAGAGCTTTTTCGTTGAAAACAGCTGCCTGCTGCAGTTGGAAACCAGGTTGATGACAGCACAGAGAACCAAAACAGTAAAGTTGGGGGCTGTAAATCCAAAACAATTAGCTAAAAGAGGCAAAAAAACTGCAGAGTTGATGATAATTCTCTGTGGGGTCGTCACTGCGAGTGACACGTTTCACATTACACATTTGACCCATTGATATTATAAACATTTTGAGTAGAACAGCTTTAAATTGCAGGCCAAGGTTCAGAGAGAGGGACTGGTAACTAGACGTTTAAATCATAGAACAAATAAAAAAAACAGGTTACTAACCTCTCTATTTTAAACTTACATTAAGTTCAGCTCTAAAAATGCATTTAACAGTCGATTTGTGTTGAGCTAGCACAGTCCTTCGTGTTAACAGTGTAGTGGAGATAAGCATCCCTTTCTCCTCAGCCTGGGCTGCAGCAGATAGAGCTCAGGCTGCTCTGATAAACACTGAGAGGGCAACTCTGTGTTATCTGATCTTCCACAAGGCCAGGCCGGACCAGGAAGAGTCCACGTTAAGGTAGAGGTTGATAGGAGGGAGAGAAAGAGGAGGATGGAAAAGAGGAGGGGATAGGTAGGCAAGTAAAGTGGAAGACACATTTTTATGAATTTCTTTGTTAAAAGAACGATCAGTTTTACAGTAGACATAAAGGTCAGTTTATTCGACATGAGTACTATTCCGCTAGGGAAAACAGTTGTATAATGTCTGAGATCAAGCTTGGGCTTGGATGCTACAGATTTATAACAGGAAATCTGTTACAAACAAGGGCTGTGGAGTTTTAATGATGAATGCATTTACCAGACAGGGAGGGTCTAATGAAAAGATACTATTGGTTGCATTGTGGGGAACATAAGATCCAGTATTTGTGGACTAAAAGTCAGGATACTTTGACCTCTGCTGCTACGATTCTCTTGTGGACATGCAGTACTATAATTGCTAGAATAGTACTTCAAGTTTGCGTGCACTGCAATAATCCAGTGTCTCATGTCACTTTTTATCTTTCTGGAAGACAGCAATAATTTTTAATTTCAACATGTTCTGTTAACTGAGGCATGAATTCCAGACTGACGGTTCAGACTGAGGTTGCATTGCCACAATTCAGATCAGAGGCACAAGATTTTGGGCCACATATGAATTTTAATATTGTCCTATTGTTAGCAGGGTGATATATCAGTCTGAGGTTAGCGCTGCAGAATATTGTTATTATATTTACATTATTTATATTTATTATTTTGTCTAATGCCTCTCTCCCCAATTTCATAGGGCTTCCATTTCTCTGGACTGAGTGTCTGTGGATCTGCAGTGATTTTCCTTGAACTCAGTTCATGTTTACATTCACGTACACTCAGGGAATCCCTAAATGAATACAATACTTTATAAAGAATATTTATGAATCTTTCAAAAAGGTTAAAGGCCCTAATCTTGAATTGCAAAATGGACACATGAAAATAATAATCCTGATTATGTATCAAATGAATCTGTACTGTAAACACACACAAGATATGTCCTTATTTGTGAGGGAACTGAGACGTTCGACAAAAGCCGAGATGTGTTTGCCTCCTGTAGCCTTCATTTAGACCTTGCGGTCTCAGTGTGTCCTCAGTTTGAGCTCCTCCTTCATAAACACACAGGTAAAGGGCAGTGGGAGGGCTTACATGTGGGAATAGATAATACAAGTAAACAGAAAGCCTTTATTGCTTTTACACAAAGGGTTACAAGCTTTTCTCAAAACTGAGTTCTCTTTTATTACAATCTTTAAGAGAGTTTGTGTTCCGCCCCCGACCTGGAGTTAATGTTTAAAAAACTGTCTTTCCCTAACCTTAACCATACTGTAACTGCCCTGCACAGATATTGTAGGGGGAAAAAAATTAAAACTTGAGAAAACAACTCCAACTCAGCATCCACTTCCTAGCTTTTTCCAGACTTTCAGCCATATCACATGGTCTTTAATAAAATAATTTATAATACAGAATACAATTACTGCAGGAAAGTTCTCAGTATTTTACTTTTACCACATGCTGCAGTAACATTCCCCAGTCCCAACTCAAGGTTAATGTTCTGTCTGGTGAGAGGGTTGTTTAGAATGCACTATAAGCTGACATCCAATAAGAATAAAATAATTCACAATTTGATTACTACAGAAAAGGATTTAGTATTCTACTTTTACCACATGCTACAGTAATGTGGATTCATGTTTGTGTAATACAGTGAACAAAGTAAAAATAAAATATGAAATCTCAGTACTATAAAAGAGTAACAGTTGGATGTTAAATTCATTCAGCACTTATGTAAAAGGAATATACACATGCGCAGCAGTGACTTCTAGATGTGATGAACGTATGATACAAATAATTGTCTGATACAAATATTTTCATGCTAATGGTACTTCACTTCAGTCACATACTGTCGTGTGGGAGTCCTTTAGTCATGGTTGCCCCTCTATTGTCTATTGGCAAGGACTGAGGATGGTCATGTCACTCTGCTGGTGCAGATTTCTGCAGATGTCCATTCAATTCTCTGTAGGTGTTTTCCATGCTGTGCAATCTTGGAACCCATCGGCTATCGTCTGACGACGATTTAGCCTCTGGGGGCAAGGGCCATGCAATGTTTCAGGGTTTCTGGTGTAGCCAGCAGATATCTGGGCCAAGACCTACTCTTCTGTGCACCGGTCATTGTTTACAGTCCGTTTAGCAACCTCCGAATCCAACGGCTATCATCTGACAAGGATTTGAATGCAGATAAATTTAAAAAAGCTAATAAAAAGCTAATCTCTAGGGTTCCGAAATTGATTAAATGCTAAATCGTTGTCAGACGATAGCCGATGGATTCCGAGATTCCATTTCCGCCAATGTGCGCCTCTTTTGCTCTCCACATGGACTGTTTACCTGCATGGAACCAAAGCCCGCTCAAACAAAATTGGTCAATACTACTCGGACTACAAACTGAAACCAGAATGCTTCCGATACCAAAATCTTGTCCCTCGCCTACAGATTCTGCATCAATATGCAGATATCTGTTTATAGAGGCTATATGCTGTGAAACAAGATGATGATACCTAGAAATATTTCAAAGTTGCTCTCTGGGCACTGCACTGTGCTTGTCCAGTGCTCGCAAATATTTAGTAGGGGTTGAAAGCAGAGGATTATTATCCCTTTGGCTCTACCATCAGGCCAATGTTTCCACATGTACACTGTAAATATGAAACAACTGCTAGAGTTTCTTGCCCTGTTGCACCTATTTCAAATGTTGCCGCCATGTTCCAAAATCTCAGCAATGATTTTTGGTGAGTACCATGTTATTTTTACCGATACAACCGATGGCCATAGCTATGAAAATAAAACTTAAGTTGTAAAAAAAAAAACATAGTTTAGGTCCAGTTTTACTGGATCAAACAGTTCTTGTTCTATTTATAAGTTACTGTTCATGTGCTTTCGAATTTTCCCAGGGACATTAGAGGATTAAAGTGGAGATCCTGGGATCTAAAATGGGAAACCATCTCTCTATCATTGTTTGCAGCAGATAAAGAACAGCGCACTGTGGACGTCTCATTGTGCATATTTAGAAACCAGCAGTCATGCTCTGACAAAAGCCGCAGTGAAGTTGTTTATAGAAGGTTCTCATGGATGAAATCCTTTTGTGATATAAAAAAGATTGTGTGTGTGTGTGTGTGTGTGTGTGTGTGTGTGTGTGTATGCACGTGTCTGCATGTGTGTGTGTATTTAGGTATGCCAGCATGCGTTTGTGTATTCATGCACGAGTTTACACAGCTGTCAGATACTGGGCAACAGCATAGACATGTATTGTTTGTGCTGCCGTGCTTTCCTTTGGCAACGAAAGAAGCTGTGATATCAAGCCAATTGTGCAGTTAGATTACTGCATCAAAGCAGCAAGAAAAGATTTCCTCTCAGTCAAACAGTCGCATCATCATTATGGATTTGGTTGCTAAATGCAAACAAATTGCTTCTTGAAGTGTGGACACATTACAAACAACTGTTGCTGCCCCCTTTAATGAAAAGGACCGCAAAACAAAAGGTATTAACCATAAATCACGGTGGTGTAATCACTCCTGGGCCTCATTTTAGAGGATATGCTCAGAGTCAGCGATTTCTCTGTGGATTTGGGTTGAGCCACAGACGAAGCTTGATAGTCTCCTGAGACAGGGTGGTTAGGGAAAAGAGGAAGAAGAAGAAGAAGAAAAAGAAGAAAGGAGGGAGAAGGGGATATGAGAGCTCAAGGCCAGAAAAGATAAGCTAATTAGACAACATTGAGCTGCACAGAGAAAATAACATTCTTCATGTAATCTAGAGAGAAAGCAAAAGAAATAGGGGAAAACCAGCGATACCAGAATGTCTGAAGTATCCCAGATTCCCAATAAGACACACATTAGGGCAACTCCAGAGACCAGTGATCCTTTAGTTGTTGAATTAGCACCGAATTATAGATCTGTCTCCACTGTACACACAGGCAAAGGGAAGGTTTCTGTAAGGGTTTTGGCCCAGGATCCCACTTAGATAACTACTGCAGGCAGCACACACACAAAAAAAAATTAGCTGCAGCTAGACAGAGACAGATTGAGGCAAAAGAAAAACAGAAGGGCAGACTTCAGTATGCTTCATACAAAGTGAAGCCCTAGTAGTGGAAATAACTATGTAAGCCTGTCCCCTCTCCTTTCAGGAGCATGGATGTGCTCAGTAAATGTCATGGAAATGTGTCCATTAGTTTTGATATTTCTTATTTACGAAAGACAAAATCATCATCTTGGGATTATAAATATGCCAACCTGTTAGAACAATATTTAAACCAATGTGACCAGTACCTAAAGGAATAGTTTGACATCTGGCGGACTGTTAGATGAGAAAACTGATACCACTCTCATGTCTGTAGGCTAAATATGAAGATGGAGCCAGTAGCTGGTTAGCTTAGCTTAGCTTAGCATAAAGACTGGAGACAGGGTGAAACAGCTAGCCTGGCCCTGTCCAACGGTCCACCTACCAATACCTCTAAAGCTCACAAATGAACACATTGTGTCTAACGACAACATTTCATGCAGGGTTACATGCTTGACTATTTCTTGGCTCTGAGCAGTTGCCAGGCAATCAGCAGAGACTCCAGGAAGTTGCTGAATCATACCCCCTGTCTCTGTGTAAAGACGGACAGACATTGCTAAAGCAACAGGGACCACCAGGAGCATTGCAATGGTCTCTGAAGGTGCTTTCAGACAGCGAGAAGTTATTGCTGTTTTTCTATATTTTGAATCGGTGGCAGCAACGCCGCCCCGTGGCCCCCTCGCTTTCCCCAATCCTTCCAGCCTATACACCAAAGGCTGCTGCTATCTAGCTAGTCTAATCTCATCATGCAGCTAAATAGAGTGGGTTGTAGCTTAGAATAGGGGAAATAGTTAGCAATAGAATGCTGCAGGAATGAGTCCTAAAATCCGGAAATGAGTTAGCATTTTTGCACTTCCGGTTCCCTCACCTCATAGTCAGTAGAGTTTCTTGAATGGGTTTTTGGTTAGAAGCCTGAAATGCGGTATGTGTTAAACACAAGCTTAAGAGACTTTCACGTTTTGTTCTATGACATAAAACACGTCAGTAAATACCCAACTCATGAATTTTGTCTTAAAAAAGGTGGTTGCTAACAAGTGGCTAAATGAGACTACAGAGGTTGTCGGGGACATTAAACATCATCACACCAAACACAGAAACTCATCTACTCACTCGTCCACCTTTACAGCCTCGTTGTGTTTATACTCTTTGATCAGGATATGTCCTTTAACTCCCACATAAAACAAACCTCAAGAACTGCCTTTTTTCATTTACGTAACATTGCAAAAATCAGGCACATCCTGTCTCAAACAGATGCAGAAAAACTAGTCCATGCATTTGTTACGCCTAGGCTGGACTATTGCAACTCTCTACTATCAGGCTGCCCCAATAAGTCCCTTAAGACTCTCCAGCTGATCCAGAATGCTGCGGCACGTTTACTGACAAGAACCAGGAAAAGAGATCATATTTCTCCAATATTAGCTTCTCTACACTGGCTGCCTGTAAAATCCAGAATAGAATTTAAAATCCTTCTCCTCACCTTCAAAGCCCTAAATGGTCAGGCACCATCATATCTTAAAGAGCTCATAGTACCCTATTACCCCACTAGAGCACTGCGCTCCCTGAATGCAGGGTTCCTTGTGGTTCCTAGAGTCTCTAAAAGTAGAATGGGAGCCAGAGCCTTCAGCTATCAAGCTTCTCTCCTGTGGAACCAGATCCCAGTTTGTGTACGGGAGGCGGACAACCTCCTCACATTTAAGAGTAGGCTTAAGACTTTCCTCCTTGATAAAGCTTATAGTAGGGCTGACTCAGGTGAGCCCTGAGCCACCCCTTAGTTATGCTGCTATAGGCCTAGACTGCCGGGAGACTTCCCATGATGCACTGAGCTCCTCTCTCCTCTCTCCTCCTCTTCCTCTCCATCTGTACGCCCTCATATCCATCAATGCTTGTTACTAATTCAACTTCTTCCCGTAGTTGTGTGCTTTCTCTCCCCTTTTTCTCTCCTTCTGTTGCTTTCTGCAGGTGTTTCTGCCTCCGGAGCTGTAGGGTCTGGATCTATGGTTGCGGCCGCCTGCTGCCCCTGTGCTCCTCCTCTGCACCCGCTGCTGCAGCTGCTGTTGATATTATTATTAGTACTGCTGCTGTAATATTGCTCTTAGTATTGTTTCTGTTGGTGTTGACAGCCATGCCATTGCCGCGGCCATTGCGTTACATCTCTGTGTGAAACTGTATTGTGCTGCTGTATGTTCTCTTTCCTCCTGCTCTCTCTCCTGCTCCCCCCCTCCCCCTTCAACCCAACCGGTCGAGGCAGATGACCGCCCACCTAGAGCCTGGTTCTGCTCGAGGTTTCTACCTGTTAAAAGGGAGTTTTTCCTTGCCACTGTCGCATAGTGCTTGCTCAAGGTGGGAAAGGTTGGGTCTCTGTAAATATAAAGAGTCGGTCTAGACTTGCTCTACTAGAAAAAGTGCCCTGAGATAACTTTGTTATGATATGGCGCTATATAAATAAAACTGAATTGAATTGAATTGAATACTCGCGCACTACTCGCAAACTGTTCTAACTCAAACTTTCCCAAAGGCTTTTGTAGAAGCAGTAAGTGTGCAAAATCAAATCACAAGTTGGAAGCTTAGTGGTGGTGGTGGTCATGCGATCTTGGTGTAGTTCATTTATAGCCTAACGTTAGCTTTTTACTTCTGGTGATAGCATTTGTGCTTCAAAAATCATAAAAGTGGTGTTCCTTTGTAAAGATCATCTTGCTGAACAAAACGTGTAAGTATCATAAACTTTTGTTTGCCACAGAGCTTATTTTCTGCAATAATCCAAAATCCAATGGAAAAATCCCATTGGCTTTCCTGTCGAGGGAACCAACTTCCGGGTTGGCCTACAAAAATACGTCATCCCTGCAGCACTCTATATGACACGCGTAATATAACAGGTTTTGCTAACTAATGTAATTAAAGTTATTGTCCCAGACCGGATAATCACATTTAAAGGCTGATGCTGGTGTTTCATTGACCTGTGTGTTCTCTGCTGGTGAAGAGGTGAATCATTCAGGGAACTCAGATACAGTAAAATCAGCTTCTCTATCGTTTCCGTCTCTGTGGTTTCTGTGGTTGCCATGGTCACACAGCGAGCTGCGGCTGAAAGTAGAAAAAGTTGAACCATCATAAACTCCCAAGGCGGCTGAAAAATAGCTGTGCACGTTCACGAGAGCAGCAGCCGTCCTCACTGCTTGCAGCTGCGGCAATAGCTGGCTGTCTGAAAGCACCTTTATGTGGCTGGACTGTCAGAACATCAATTCAGAGTCTTCAAGTCACAAGATGTCAACACTTAACACAATCCATTTAACACCTTAAGATCATGTGACAGCTGCGGGGAACATCGGTGAACCAGCAAGGACCCTGGGCAAAAGACTGAATGAGCACCGGAAACAGACAACATCAGCTGTCAGTGAAAACCAAACCAAAATCTCTCACGGCATCGACTGGGAGGAGGTCAAAGGTCATCGAGCAGGAGTCAGTGGACGAATGGAGCAAGATCAAGAAGGACATTCACGTCTGACACCAGAGACCATCTTTGTACAGAGGTTACCAACCCCAGGCCTGCCAGGCCTATGGCAACTAAGCAAACTCCACCTGCTAATGAAGATCTGAATGACCTTTATAAACATACACTTACTAAACAGCAGCTAAAATCTGCCCTGACTCTAACCCATTCTTTGGTCTTCCATTTGGGAATCTTGGATATAAAAAATAATTCCTGTCAAGAGCGTAACCCTTTACTTTTCCTAAGGAGCTCCTTGTGCTCATATGTGGATGGCTTATAGTACATTCAGATGAAGGGGAGGAAAACCACAAGCCAGTGTAAATCTGTTTCTAGCCCCCTCATTCTCTCCTACACACCTCCCTCTGACGCATTAACCAGCTAATTAACAACCAGAGCTGTCTAATTGATGTGACTCTGCTCTGACCTCCCTGGGAGGGGAATCGGCTTTGTGAAGGTGAAGCTTTACACTCAGAGGTCAGAGTTCACGGAGCAAGCAGAGGCGACTGACTTTATTGTTTCCACCCTCTGGATGTGAAACGTAGCATACTGAATGGAAATCTGACAGCACTGAGGGTCACTAGTACAGTTTGACAGAAACCGATTATGACAGATTTGGACTGAATACTTAAATAGTAGGGATAAAGCCACTCAATACCTGAGTCTATAAATAGGGTATAAAAGCTGGTCATATTTAGGGTTCCACTGACGATGGGTTGCAGCAGTATGGAGAGGAGTAGAAATACAGAACAGTTCAGATGTAAAGAATTAAAAAGATAAGTACAGACAGGGAGAAAGGATAAAAGAGGGTGGAGAAGCAGATCAGACTGAAAAGGCAGACAGATAGAAAGCGGACAATAAGCCACAAATGCTTGAAGGACCAAAATAAATTGGAGAGCGATGGTGGAGAGGGTAAATAGCAAGTGGATGAAAACACAGTAATTGTCAACAGTCATGCAAGCATAACAGGCATAGATAACAATGGGTAAAGTGAAATTACAGACCATCTGTGCAGCATGCAAACCCTCCCCCTCCTACCCAGTGAATTTACTACTCAGAAGCCCCCTTCCTATATGCTATATGAAATGGTGGGGTTAGTCAGTCAATGTACTCATCTGTCCAACACACTGGTCTACACAATGATAACCACTGCCATTATTTCCATAAAATTAGCTGCAGATATTTCTTGTTCACATAGGACTGATTGCCAGCCTTAGTGATAGCGTTAGCGATAGCTACAGTTACCGTTGTTGCAATTACAGTACAGAGTGAAACAGCTAGTGTTTTGTGGTGTGTTTCCACATAATTTCAAGATGGTTACCCCCACAGCTAGCCTTGTAGTCACGCCAGATTAATAATCTAAATTAGCTACTTTTGCTGTATTTGGAACAGTTTGTTAAATCAGGTGCTGCGGCAAAAACGCCAGTCCTCCCATTCATTTGAATGTGGGTAGTGCGTTTAGGCTGCAGGGGTTGCTGAAAAAGAAATGCAGCGACCCTGCAGCGAAAAGTTAAAACAGAATCAACTTTTGGAGAAGCGCAACAGACGTCATGCATGGCCAATCATGCTGGCGATCACACTGGCAGATGCCCAGGTGAAGAAGATCTTTGTTTACCATGTAGCATTGTAGCATTTCGCTGTTTACCGAGCAACTGTGAAGATGGAAAACAGACTGATCGGCGCCGTGATGACTGTACATCAACTGTTCAACCCTGCCACAAGGGAGTACAAGGACATTAATCGCCATGCAGTCGCTTGGCTTGTATCGCTCTTCAAGTTGGGATTGCTGGTTAGTATGAGACACTCCCACACCACCACACAACCCTGCACTAATCGCCGCAACGCCTGATTTGGTCTGAATGCAGCCCAACTGCCAGCGATGGTGGTGGTGCAGCTATTTTGCCACAGGTTAGTTGAAATGTATGTATTTCGTTTCACCAAGTTAGAGATATCATTGCTGTTAGATATTCCCCATATCTCCAAATCAGAATTACAACTAGGAGGCTGTCGTGAACGCTTTTACCAACTCGGTGGCTCATAGCTGTGACAATAACATGAAATTAGAGGTGTTGGTAGTCACATTTTGAACTTTGAACAGAGCCAGTCTTGCTGTTTCCTTCTGCTTCCAGCCTGTATGCTAAGCTAAGCTAATCACCTGACTTAGCTTTGTACAAACAGACGTGATAAGATTGATATTAATCTTCTTATTTTACTATCTGACAGACAGTTAATAGCATATTTAGCTAAATGTTTAGCAATGTTTTTCATCAAATTACTGTTTCCAAGGTCAATAATGAGCTAAAAAACTTTACATACAAACATAAACTTTTATGCTCAGTATTAGCTATGTTTCCATCATGTCAAATTATTTTCACATGTAATGTCTACATTTTACATGTGACATATCTGACTTTTTCAAATGTAAAATAAATGGGAAATGTGTTTTGTGTGTGGCCTCATTTCATACTTTTATCTAAAGACAAGGAGTCGTGCTTACAGGCATTTCCCATGACTGTTCAGCCTGGTGTGTGTGTATGAGTGTGTGAGAAAGAGTCTGGGGTGGGGCATGTGGAGACCTGTCTCTGGGCTGCAGTGGATTTCCCATCGAGAGTGAGCGGAGCTGGATTAAGGACAAGAGTAGATTAGTTTGGGGAGAGGGAATTGGGTTGGATGGTGCGGGTCATGGACGACGAACCAGTCATGTAGCACTAAAGTCAATACAATGTCAACTTTCAATTATAGAAACACTCATACCAATCACATACTGACAGATGCTTTTTATTCTCATTTAAGGTGTGAACAAACAGCTTGATATGATATATCTTGATGCATACTATGATTCCTGCCAAGCTAAAATGTGGTAGACTCAATTCTCCAAATATAAAGGTGGCTTTACCCACTACAGCAAATGCACTCACCACCAGAGAAAGATCCATAAGATGAGAGGCAGGCGTTCAGTGCAGAACAGATAAGAGGATATAAACAGACGGAGTGATGGGCAGACGGACAGGGAGACAGAGACAGATGAGATATTGTGCGAGAGACAGACTGTTTTGATTCAGTGATATACAGCTGGCTGGCTCACAGGGGAGAGCTTTTCTTCAAAGCTTGGTGGTCTGTCTGCACTGTTTGTACTCAGGCTGCTGCTGCTGCTGCCACTTTCACACACTATCAACAAACAGCTATTATCTGTGGTTTACATACTGTATGCTACAACATCTCCAGTGGTCTATGAAAGTTTGCATTCAAAATGACAGTTGCCTTCTGAAACGATATCTACAACTATCAGGCTACTCATGTAGCCTGAAAATCCCACTGAATTGCCACTATACGATATTTCTGTCCTGGTTACTGATGTAACTCAATCAGATACATGGGGGACTGGGAAAGAGGAACTTTGCCATTGTACCTGCAACCCAGTATCCCAAGGAATTTCATCCATATTGGATGATTTTGCACCTCATGATTTACTTCCAATGCAGGAAGCGTGTATTCCTGTTCTGTCACAAACCTGCAATTTACATTTGCCTTTTTAATACCTGTAACCATGATCTTTTCCAACACTTAACCAAGTGTTTTAGCTGCCTAAGCATAACCATAGCCATCATTTATTTGCTATAACCACAATCTTTCCCTACCATAACCATATCGTAGCTGCCATGCACAGATATTGTAGAAATATATATAAATATTGGCTCATTTTCATTTGCGGCACCGGCGTCCCATGTAAGTCTGGTCAGGACATTATTGGGCTCATATTGTGTAAACTGACTAGCATTAACCACTGTCTGTTTAGGAGGGGGGATTATTTTGCCCCAACCAATCGGTAGTGAGTGACACATTTGTCCTGCAGATGTCATTTTCAGTCAACATGGATGCTGCGTTAACAGTTGCTAGGAGCAGTTTATCATTTCAATACAAGAAATATGTTGATTTAAGAGTTGTTACTATGGTAAGTCGACACACAACAGTACAGAACGAGATCTACACACGGTCGCCTGTTGCCATTTATGTGCTCATTTTTCTGTCGCTAGTTTTCTGGCTCTAGGACACAAAGATGATGTCCCCATTTTTAATCCCGCCAACAAAGCTCTGATTGTTTTTCCAACCAGGGGAAACAGTGAGCACAACACCAGACCTGTTTGAATCTGATTTTAGTTCAGAAGTGAGTAACACTGGTGCGGTATCTTTAAGTCAGCTGTACCCAACATTAACCCATTTATGGGAAGCTTAGTTACTAACAGGCCCACAGCTGTACAATCCCAATCCATCTTTCTGTATATTGTCAAAATTAACTTAATGAACATGTTATTTCCTCAGGGAGCTGGCAGTATTTGGAAAGTATTAAGAATGAGTGAGTTAAGGTTGTCACTTGTGCCTTTGTGTGGAAGTGTTCAGATGTGTATTCCTTTTAAGACATCTATTCCAGGATGCATTCGTGTGGTTTCAGCTTTTTGCACTGCAGTCCTTTTCACATGGCTGTCCTTGTCTACTTCATGTGGTACACTAGTTTTAGCCTGGTGGTTTTTTTCATGCTCTCTGGCAGAGATATTTACTGTCTCTGGGGCCGTCCTAGTGAATTGTGGGTCAGACAAAACAGGAGTGGGCCACTTCTGTTGCAAAGCCCTGCTGGGCAAGGCCCAGTGCCATCGGATGGCTCGACAGTCAGTTTCACTCGCAGTGCTCAGTGGGGCCAGATGGACACACTGCAAAAAGATTGCAAACCTAGCAAGTGATTTTATTTTGTGCTCAGATTAATTTAAGGTGTATTAAGTAATAACTGTGACCACCTGAAATTACCACAGGTTATCCGCAGGAGCTCATAGTCCTAGTCAATAAGCCAATATCCATGACTCAGTTTGGGCTTTTCCACTGACAATGTGCAGATGCTGGATCTGGTTCTCGTACCAAATCTCCAGCCGTTTCAAGAATTTCCACCTGGCCCTAGCCCATTTAAATCCCTTATACTTGCTGGTCTGGAATCAAGAAACCTGTATTTGAAGGACAAGGTATGCTGGCATCACATAAACCTATCAAAGCCGCAATTCAGGTTGCCCATCAAAGAGACCTTTGATTTGGGGGTGGGTGGTGGGGTGGGTGGGATCTTACAATTTATGTCCAAAGCGTGCCCTTTGTGACTGGAGTTTGCGTCCTATCACAGACCTGCAATTGATTTTCTTTCATACTATAATCACGATCTTTCCAAAACTTTAACCCAGTGTTTTAATTGCCTAACTTTAACCAATAGTTTAACCATAGTTTATTTGCCATAACCACAATCTTTTTGTGACCTTAACCATACTATATGTACCATATGCAGAAAACTGTAGAAAGAAAGAATTGGCATTGAAGGTGAAAAATGTGAAACGAATACCAATGTTGTTTCTTTCTAATGTGGTGCTAAACATTGCAAAAGTAAGAATGGAGTGAGTTTTAGCTTGTTTGGGTGTTTTTTGCATTTTCCCCTTTTTGTCCCAGTATGGATTCTGCATGCACGGATGTCTTTGACTCTAACTGCCACAGTTGCGACAGCCACTTCCTCCTTCGGTACCCAGAGTGTCACCAGCTGCTTCTTTACAAATTACAGTCCACAGCACCACCAGGACGACATTTTGTGCACAGAGGTTTATGCAACCATTCCCAGATCTAGGGCTGCAACTAACAACTAGAAAAGGCAATTTCTGAAGAAATTGCGGTGTGAATGCTGGATGTTGAAAGGCTGACGCTAAACTGGATAGCTGGCTTTGAATGTTGAATAATACTGAATACTGGTTATTTTGAAAATCTGTTATACGGTATGGTTTAAAGGTCCATGATTTGAGCGCTAGGATTTCCTACTTTAAGTGATATACACACACTGGTCGCTATGGTGACTGTGGCACCCTGAGGGAGTGGAGGGGGGAGGGGCAGACTGCAACTTAGGTCAGACAGTTCATTTAATGGAGACTAAACCTCTCAAAGTCCTGCTTATAGCGCAAAGACCGTAACTGCTATGGGCTAAATGTTATATCATGAGAGAGACAAAAAGCCCGCTGAACACACTGTGTGAAATTTGTGTGTGTAGCATCAAAAATGTGAGATCTGGAGCAGATAGGAATAGTCCCTGTTTCCTCCTTCCCTCCTGAAATTTCTGGTCTTAATGTTAATATGAGAGTCTATGTGGGAGTTGGTGGGAAATGCCTTCACTTGGAGGCTCACAGAGCCAAATGTGTAAGTCTGATTGCGTACATAGTTACATTGTATGAAAGAGCACAACTTTTCCTACGTCCCATGTAAAAATGATGTATGAAGAGTGAAAATTGTGGGAACAGGAGCAATTTGAAGAAAAATGTTTAAGAAGATTTTAAATCTCCTTTCCACTCTGACAGTTAGGTCTCCCACTCTAGCCCTGAACATTCCACCCCATACACACTCATGTAAAACTCTCAGAAGGGCTGAAAATTACATGAAACTTAAATTGCGACTGTGTAAAAAGTATGAATGATATGAAAAAGCTGAATTAATTTGAGATAGTCCAACATGTTGTGAACGCATTAAAGTTTGAAAGGAGTGTCTACGTGAATGTATGAATGAGTGGGAAGAGGCTGAAGATGAGTGGGTTTGAAGGCTTTTCTCATTGACTCCCATTATAACAAAGTTTCAAGGAAAGTTGAATATGTTGAAAAGTTTTAATGGGATTTGAAAAGTTAAGCAAGATGTGGAACATTTTGATGTTTGAATGGAGTTTCTAGCTGAAAGTATGAATGAGTAGAAAAGAGTTGAAAAAGCTTGAAAATTTGTGAAAATCTGTCAGTTTTGAACATTCCGTCCATTCATTTGAATGGGGAAAATGTCCTGGAAAACCTTGAATATCTTGGAAAGTATGAATGTTATCAAATTTTTTGAATACACGCCAGAATGTTCTAATTAAGCTGAATATTTTGATGTTTGAATGAAGTTTCTATGTTGAAAACTGTGAAACTAGTTGAGGGCCAAAAAATGTGACGGAATAATAATAAAAACAGATTTTTTTTGTAGAAGAACATAGGTTGTGAATGCTTTCAATCTGCTAATTATTTTCTCAATTAACTGATTCACGATTTAGTCTATGAAATGTCAGAGATAGTGGAGAAATGGCCATCACAGTTTCTCAGTGCCCATGATTACATTTTGAAATCGCTTGTTTTGTCCGACCAACAGTCCAAAACTCATTTCAACTCATGGAGAAGCTGAAACCAGCAAATGTTTGGCATGAAAAATGTCTCCAAAGATAAATCGTTTATTAAAATAGTTGCCGTTTTATTTTTTATTGATTGACTAATCAATTAATCAACTAATTATTTCAGCCCAGACCCAACCGCTCTCTGTGCAGACACTTAATCAGTGGGAGTTACTAGTGCAGTGACAAAGATGTGATCCCTCACCAGCTTCCCACCATGTGAACACTACCACTTGTGTTTAATGTGGGTTGGCTCTTTGGTTATTAAATCAACTGACTGGGGCATTAAAATCACTATATTTATATGTGATATGTCCCTCCTGTCTGGTAGTCAGGTTTTGCACTCTGGTTACACTGTTTAGTTCTCAAACCCAAGAAAATGTGTCCATAAAAAGACTTGCTGGTTTTCCAACCTTCAGCACCCTGTTAGTGGAAAAGCCCAGAATGATTAATTGACCAACTAATTGGGGATTTTGGTGATTATAAGATATATTACCAAAATCTGCTATTACCTGGAAAGATTAGTAAATATGAATACTGTATGCAGGGTACAGTTTACTGAGGTAACCTTCAATGTCTGGATGTGGAAGTTAAAATTTTCCAACTGTTCCAATAACACACACAGTTGCCTAGTGCTGCTTTATGGCATGTTTCCTATTTGGAGATTTATTTCCTTTTCTCATAAAGATTTCTCCAAAAAAAAAGTAATATTAACATAAACTATGTGAAATCCGTTAAAATGTAAAATATGATCTGCCAGTGCAGTTCAATTGTCTGAGTAAACATATCCAGAAGAAATCTTTTGCAGTGCATGAAGCCATGGCCTACACATTTCCTCTCTCCCCCCTTGGGGTTTGCTGGGGGCCGCCCTGGAAGCCGTGTCTTCTTCTCCCTACAAACTTTTGCAGAATCTACGTCTGGACGTCATGAACAGAGCCATCAATGAGCCAACAGTCCCTCAGGCTTTGGGGCGGCTGAGGGTCATTCATTCTGCCCTGCGATGCTAAGAGCTTCTGCTCTTTTCTGTCACAAGCGACCACCCCCTCCGTCCCTATCTCCCTCCCTCCCCACTGCTTCTCGGAGCGCTTCCAGCCTCCAGGCAAGGAGCCTGTGATGAGAGGAGTAAAGAGAAGGGGGAGGAGGATGAGGAGGTTGGATGGATATACTGGCTCTGATCCAGAAGTTAGCACTGGAGGAGGAGGAGTAAAGCTGTGTTTGAGGCACTGGGAATGGATGGAAAGTCAATGGAGGGCGGTCAGCGCTGGAGATAGACACAACTTTAGTGCAGGCAGCAGGAATTCAGGCAAAGACGTGTTCAGTTTAAAAGTTTGATCACATTTTGGTTAACAACTTAATACATTTTCTTTAATTTCAGGCACGGTTAGTGACTCCTATGTGTTGAGTCATGGGTTATTCTTTTTATCTTACTGAGACACTTTCTTTTAGTGCATTACAAATCCGACTATACATGTAAACAACACGTGTTATAGTGAGAACTTTACTTTGGAAGCACCATGACAAAGTCTGAATATTTCACTGTGATCTACTGTTGTAGTAAGTTTTACGGGCTAGTAAACATCAACAACTTATACGATCCAAACAGTATTGATTGACAAGAATCTAATAATCCTGCCCTCTTGTACTCAGAAAAAGCCTTCTTTCACGTTCCCTGTAAGTTATTATTATGCTACTGACAATGTGCAGTAAAGGCACAAGCAATTCTTTTCAACTACAGGTGTTCACATGTTGTTTCATATTGTGCTACATGAGAATGCAAAGATATCTGCATTGTCTCATGAAAGAAGCAGAAGCTTTCAGCATGCGGACGCAGATCTCTGATGGGCTATCAGGATGAGAGGCAGGACAGAAAGGGAATAAAACTGCCGTGTTGCTGTTGGTGCTTGAGAAACAACAACAAAAAGAGCTCCATGGTCTTAAAAAGGAGAATAAATCAACGTGATGGCAAAATGGCTGAGCCACATTTCTCTCATTTTCTTGTTTTATTCTCCCTCCGTCTGTCTCTTCTGGTGAGCTCCACCTACGTACTGCAGAAACAAATGAAAGGAAAAGAGGGAGAAAGAGATAGAAAGACATCTGTTGGCTCCTATTGTGTCTAGATGATTGCCCCCCCTCCCTTCCACTACCGCCAACACACTCACACAAAACCCCACACAACATACACACACTGTGTTCATGTCTTTGGCATGAAGTCTGGAAAGCTGAACTGGCAGAGAAAGAGGGCACTGCTGTAGTCATGTGTGCGCTCTTTACAAAGACACTCCCAGGGTAGCACTCCTGTAAGAAGGACCAAAATCAGAGCCAGCAAAACACATAAAATAAAGGTCTGTTGGTAGCGGACCTGCTACAGCCATGCTCGAACCACATAGTCCTTCTTCTTTAGGAAATGCTGAGTTATTTTGTGTAGTCACACCAAAGCCTTTCTACAGTTACACTATCATTTTTACTGGCTGCTATGCATCAACAATTTATAAAATCCAAAAAGTATTGATAGATGAGAATCTAAATAAATAAACAAGAATTAATTAAATGAAATTGAATGAAATGAAAGTAAATTCATAATTATGATTTAAGAGACTTGTGATTGATCTGCTCTTATAGCAAAAGTCTCCTCAATCTGCTGCTTCACTGGCAGTGAGTGACACAAACTATGCACTCCTAAAGTGTTAAGATTTTGCCAATAAAATTACAGTTTTGACATGAAAACAGTAAAATAAATCTACATACTAATTTCAATTAGAAACACAGCAACACATAGATAAGAACATCAAGTTTCAAACTTGAAACACAAAAGAAAACTATGTGAAATCTCCATTTATTTCCCCCATGGAGAAAACACATTCACACAGTAATGGGTAAGGTAGCACAAGATGAGTACACTTCATGTGTTTGAAAGGTGTCAGATGTGTGTGAGCCTTGGGTTATTATACTGTGCTCTTGGGCAACAAACAGGCTGACATTTGCACATCACTGTGCCATATGGTGGCAGTGGCACTGATCAAGGCCACATAACTGGCAGCAGTCCTTTTCCTGTTTCCTCTGCCTGTTTGAACATCACTTGTGCTGTTAGCGCCTGTACAACCCAGGCAATAATGCCAAGCAGTGATGCTGAGCCGAAAGCACAGTGTAGATATATGGTTGCTGCTCGTGTAGTTAGTAGCAAGAAAACCCTTTAAAGCTTATTTTGCCTAGCGCTTTGGGAAGGAGGTCCTCGGAAATGTTTTAACAATCAGACGAGGGCCTTAAGTTACAAAAGGTTGAGAACCCCTGATCAAAACGATTGTCTTTCAGTTTGCAATAGTCATTTAGCTTCAGGATTGAGTCTTTTATGCTACCAGTATCACAGGGGCAAGAAGACCTTTAAGTGGCCATCTTGTGTATCTGAGTCACCTCCTCGGGATTGGAGAATTGATTGAATTTGCTACATACATAATGTAAATAAATAACAACAACTACAAACATGGCATATAGTTGACATGTAGTACTTATTTTAAGTTCAAAATAAGCTCATTCTGTGGTCAGCTTATTGTTTTGAGGCAATATTTGTCATAAACGTGCCAGAACCATGGACAGTGTCAGGAGGGAGCTAATGTTGCCTTTAATACGAAATATTACAGAGAAAAGTTTAACTCACCATGCAGTGAGAGATTTGAACCTGGTTTTGCAGAATAATTGTTATCAGATGGTGTTTCATTCATCCAGTCACTTCCAAAATGTAGTTTTTGTGGCTGACCAGAGGTGTGTGGTCAGGAAGGGCAGTAAAGTCTTCAATTATAGCTAAGAGCAAGAGGCAGTGGCGGTGGTGAAGAGTGGGAAGTCAGATAACATTTTTGTGGACAGGTAGCCAACAGTGCACAGAGTCTTAATACAACACGAAAGCAGCCCACAGTACATAGAAAACACACTGCACACGCCCAGATCACTCATGTTACATGTTAAAGTCAGCTGCACTGACCAGGGCACAGCCACACAAATACATTGACTACAAATAGGGATGGGTATCGAGAACTGGTACTAAATTGGTACTGGTTCCTGATTGGTCAGTACTGAAATATTGATAAGCTCCTGGACAAATGGTGCTGCTATCGGTATTTACGTAACGTTAAATAATTCCAATAGCTGGCAAAGTCCTGACCGTTCCCTAACGATGACAAAGCTGCCAGCTGCAGGCGATTACGTTACGTAACCGTGTGTTTACTATGCTCTCGGGCATGGCTGAACCGTTCAAAAGTGTGGGCTCACTTTAGTAAATTGAATGAAAATGCAGCTAAATGCAATATATGTAAAAAGGTAGTTGCATGTAAAGGGGGTAACACCAGCAACCTCATGAAACACTTACAAATACAACATTCTCTAAAGCGAAGCATTGCAGTATGTCCTAACATATTTGACTGCTTTAGCAAAGCAGCTGCTGCACCTACGTCCACAGTGCAGCCTCTTGGCTCCGGTGCAGACGGGATTTGCCAAACTAAAAATGCAACAGTCACGACCTCGTCAAGTCATGGTAACACTGGTTATCATTATAAACTTAGTCTGTAGATATTAACTCAGGATAGTCAGTCAGGACAGAGTTCGCATTGGTTTTAAGCACTTCTAAATAATTTATGTTCCTTAATCCCATAGACAACGTCAGGAATAAAAAGGACACTCTTCCTCTTCTCTCACAGCTCTCCACCACCTACCTCTGCGTTCAGGCTTCCTCAACACCGTCTGAAAGAGTGTTCTCCACAGCTGAGACACAATCAGTAAGGAGAGATGTCGGATTCTCCCTGAGAAAGCCAACATGCTCATTTTCTAACAAAAACTGTTGATGTATTTTTATTTGGGTGGGCCAAATAGTACAGGAGAGTGATGCCAACATCTTTCTCTACATTGTTCTGTTTACATGTCTTTGCTCTTTATGAGCAATGTTTTTAAGTTATTTTCTTTGTTATCTATTTCTGTAAGCTTCTGAGAAGCTCAAGGACTATAGTTCTTTGGTAATTTGTAATAATGTTTACGTTTAGCTTCTTTTAGTGAAGCAGCATTAAGGCACATCACCACCAGACATTTGTTGACCAGACATTTGTGGCAATTGCTCCTCCCTCATATACTGGAAACTCAAGAAACAATTAAACTTGTTATTTCTGCAAAAAAAAGTGTTGAATCTTTTCATGTCATGTGTTTATTTTTTTCACCAAATTATGGAGACTAGTATCAATAAGAGTATCGGTATCAATATCGGTATCAATAAAATCCTAACGATACCCATCCCTAACTACAAATAATAATTATCCGTGGGCTTTTCCCTATGAGCGACACTTTCCACATTAAACATGTTTATCCAATGTAAAAATACTGATTGCTACAGCTTTAATGTGGGCTGTGTGGGAAATTCTTTACACTCATTCCTAACCAGTACAGGCGTCAAACCTACAGAAACCAGACGTGTGCGATACACTACAATGAGAACTTCAGGGTCACCTGTCACAAGGCTTCAGGTTGAAGTAATTGTCTGCAAACTCTTTTTGTGCCTGTTGGGTTTTGTTGACTCAAGTTACATGCAGCCAAGCTCTCTTTTTGTCTTTGGTTGAGTAGAAGTTTTTTTTCCTCTGACTTCTTTTGACTTTTCTTAACAATAGGACTACTATGCACTCTGTTTCTTGTTACCCTAGCCCCATTAGCATGCTATCAAAAGTAATTAATTAAAGGCACAGAGAGAGACAGGAGTTTAAAAGCAAAAGAGACATAGTTTAACCATTTCCTATCACACTCACCCCTATCTCCATTTATTTAATGTGGAAGCTTCCATAAGAATGCTCTGAATGTACATATAAAGCCTTTCCATACAGTACACATTACATATAAGTTCCTGCCAATGCTTCTGTGTGCCTAGCTGAAAACCTTTGAGAAGCTCTTTTGAAAAGCCTTGGGATTTCTTGGCCTAAACTGTAGGAATATTTCCTAACACAGTGCCACATTTGACACGGAGAACAAAGTGTACTTGCTGGTCTCTCCGGCAAACGGACTCGAACACAGAGAGACAAAAGGAAACCCCAGCCTAGTTGGAAAAAGAGGCGTGAAAATGAGCATGCTGGCTGGCTTAGCAGCGAGTTACATGCAACGCTCTCAGGGTCGACCCAGCTTGGCTTATCATAAAAGGCTTCCTCTGAGACATCCTCTTGGAGGATATCAAAGACCTTCTGTGGTGGAGATCCAACTTGAGAGAGATCAAATGGAAATAAAGAGCCTTCACCTTCCTTAAGTCCTTCAGTATCTGGCATAGCCAGTCTGGATGATGAATACTACAGTACACTGCTGGCAAAAGAAGCCTTTTTCCCATGAAAGGTGAACAGAGATTGGGAGACTACTTTCTCTTACGTTATTTTTTCCACTGAAGGCTGCAAGGCCTCACCTACAGCCCCACCATTCCTGTGCACAGGGCAGTGGTGGAAGTACTTACTAGTAGAAGTATTTACTCAAGTACTAGTACAATTTTGACATACTTGTACTTTACTTGAGTAGTTCCATTTTATACTCCACATCTCAGAAGGGAAATATTGTATGTTTTACTCCAGTACATTTACAGTATTTGAAACTTTTTACATAAACAAGACACATGATATGCTTATATGATATGATGTAGTAGTATACTACTATTCCACCTAGTACTATACAAAGTATCTAAAATTGGCTCCACATTCAAGAACTGCAACATTAAAATGCTCTTACATGCATTTGTCAGTATGAAAACAGAATAATATAATATTCTATAAAGGAGCCACTCTGCATAATGAGTACTTTTACTTTTGACACTTTAGGTAAATTTTGCTGATAACACTCTCTGTACTTTTACTTAATATTTTGAATTCCAGAGTTTTACTAGTAAGGGAGTATTTTTAGACTATGCTATTTCTACGTTTACTTAAGTTAAGGATCTAGGTACTTCTTCCACCACTGACTGTTCACATCTTATATATAAATATAAGAATATTGAGGTTTTTGATGGTTGATGAAGAATGTATATTTTTTAGGCAGCCCGGATGGAGTTGAGTTGATTAGCTGAAATTCGTGGAAACAGAAACTTATGGCATTAGAATAATTTGAAGGATGCTATAATAAAAGTATAACCCAAAAAACATTTTATGCAAAGAGGCTTTAATGTTACAATTATGAAAACTCAAAATCAAACTGCCTCCAGTGACTTGGTCTCACATTTTCTTGATAAAAACCTGAAATCTAAGAAATAACAGCTGCTGTTTGCATCTGGATTGCAGGTCTCCTAACAGGCCTGCAAACGTTCAACACAAAAGACATAAAATGTAAATGAAAATTCTCCAAAATCCTGATTATCTCATGAGAAAAAATAAGAAGAGCTTTAATTCACAATTCAAAATAGACGCCCCCGCACACACAAACATACGCATCAATATGATGGTGTTGGGAAAGGCAGCAGAGACATGGTGTCATGTGGGGATTGTGTACGGACTAGGGCCGAAGCAGCATATGGTTAGAATCTGTGCCGAAAGCACGCCGGACTTCTCTCTGCGGAGCTCTGCCATTTCACTGCCTCTGCCTTCCCTTTCATTTCATTTTCCTCCTTCTGAAGTGGACTGAGCAGCAGACTATAGGCATGACGACACACACATGTACACACACAAGGGATAGGAAACGTAGTACAAATACATACACACACATACGGTTAACATGTAAAAGCTCAAATTTTGAAACACACACATAATGACACTGTTGTTTCCGCTGTGAATTAACATTTATGCTAAAGACCAACTACCACACTCAGGTACAAATCCTGTAATTTACCATGTGTAGACCTACACACACACACACACACACACAGAGGAGCCATTAGCATTAGCCTGCTGTGCTGAGCCACGGCAGGCTGCCTCTCTGCAAGGGGTGGAGGAGGATGCAAATGACATCAGTGTGTATTGAACAAACACTCATCAGTCTGCTAATGCTAAGGGGACCAGCAGGCACTGGGGTTCTGGTGGAGGTGAGGCTACTTATGAGGACCCTCCAGACATGTGTGCTACCAGTAGAAGCAAACATCCACATACAGCCACCCACAGACAGGGGACATCTGATACCACAGGACAGCTTGTTGTAGGCCTCGCCGTGGGTGGAGGAGAGAAAAGTGTGATGCAGCAATCAACACTTATCCCAGAAGTATAGTTATAATTAGTTTTGCATATTGCAAATGACTCACCGAAATAAAATTTACATGGGCTCTTCAAAATATCTTTGAACACTGGCAGCATCTACAGCAACGCAGCTGACATGCATTGCAGCTCTGCAACTATGAAGAACAAAGAAATCTGCCCTCATTCACAATTCCATACAATGATTAAGTAGCATAGCAACATCCTTCCTGAAATCCCCTCACAGCATGAGCAGGAAGAGAGGTATTCCTTCACTGACATCAGAACGATTTTCTTCCCAGAGCACTTAACATAAATTACGCTTAACTTAGAGGACGTGTTATTAGGAGAGTTCTTTAAAGAAAGTGGAACTGCTTACAATATTTTAAGCCATTTCACAGCAAAACAATAGCTAATAAATTCAGCTTTTAACAGCGCAAATAAAGATGTATTGTTTCACAACAGAGTTTTTAGCACTGGCAAAGCACTTGTGTTTTTTAGGTTTTTTGTGAGGACTAGATAGTTAGTCCCAGATAGTTCTGACCCACAAGTTAGCTCCCCCCTTTAAGTGGGAAACATCTTCCTCTTAAACACATCAGTTTGACACGTGTTTGTGATCTCTACCAAATTTCCAAAATGGCAGAATGTGCAGTTAATATAATACAAAATTACATTGAAGAATTTTGTTTGTTCCCTTTGCTAACTGTTAGCGTGTGTTTTGCAGCATGTGTGTCTGTGTCTGTGTGTGTGTGTGTGTGTGTGTGTGTGTGCTGTATTCAAGTTGTTAAGTGTGTCGCCTCACAGGGACCTGAGTGGCATTTAGGCAGAATATTCCCACAAGCCAATGTGTAATTAATTAGCCTGCTGTTCACAGCCGCAGCATCCCACCACCACCACTGCTTCCACCCCTGCTTCCTGCCCACCCCCCAGTCTCATAAGTTAAAATACGAATAATCAGTTCCACTGGGAACTCCTCACAGCCACCAACAACCCCCTCCTCCCCGAACACACTCACATACACCAGCCCATCATTACCATCTCCTCCCTGTGCCTTCAAATCTGCTAACTGACGCGGCATGTTACGACAGTTTCGCCCCACACCTCTCCTCATCAATGACATCCCCATCTGGACACCGAGAACAACACTGCTCAGCTGACTTCTCACATTTTCCCGTAGTGACATCAAACACAGAGACGCTGGGACACAGATTGTTAAGACGTTTGTCGGGTCATTATGGTTCAGATTTCACTAGTTCAAAGTGAATAGCTTGATATCGTCTCTGGAGGGACAGAGCTCCGTGTAGAGAGGATGGAGCGTTGCAGGGACCAGGCTCCCCTGCCTTTCTCATTAACCTTATCATGTAATGCAGTACGGGGAGGCCTGGGAGTTGGCTCTTTTTTCTTCTCAAGGTGATGTCGGAGGATTGCTGACTACAAATCCCAGTTGCCTGGGAAGGAATTAGTCCTGGTCTCGCAGGAAGGGGTTCTGACCCGGGCTTGTTCGGCAGGACAGATTAAAGCAAACGAGCACTGAGACTAGAGGAGGATAAAGGCCAAAGCTTTTTGCACAACCTGACAGCTCTATGCTCCAGCACCACAGGAGAGAGATGCACACTCAGCATAGCTGCTGGTTCACAGTCCTGTGACATTACTGTTTGATGTTTCAGTTAAATGTTGTTTGGATGGGGTTGTGACTGATGAGATGCTTTGAAGTAAGACGCCTTAGATTTTGATATTTCTTGTGTACAAGTTAAAATTCTGTCCCGACCATGAATATGCATAAGTGGCAGCCCAGCCCACAATCCAACACTTAATGTTCGCTTTTTATAAATCTTAACCATAACCATAGTTTATTTGCCATACCCAGAATCTTTACCTAACCTTTGTCATTACATAGTTTCCATGTGCAGATATTGTAGACCAGGGGTGTCAAACCCATTTTAGTTCATGGGCCACATACAGCCCAATTTGATCTCAGGTGGGCTGGGCCAGTAAAACCATTGCATAATAACGCCTCCAAATTTTTTCCTTTCTTTTATGTAAAGAAGTACATTCTGAAAACGTTCACAATGAATTAACTGACAATGAATTATCCATTTACAAAACAGATGATGAACACCCTGAGATGTCTTAAGAAAAATAAGTGCAATTGCAACATGTCTAATTTTTTTCCACATTCAGTAAGTCTACTATCATTACATGTGCATTACAATTTACAAATCACTGTGGATCTACAAAGGCACAAAACGTTTTCTTGGAAAACCCGACACTCTGTGTCCACTTTTCTTTTCCACCGGTGGCTCCTGCATGAACAGTAGCCTTAACACTGTTGTGTGCCGTAAGTTTGACACCCCTGTTGTAGACAGAAATTAGCCTAATAAAACTGGAATTGAACATAATCCTGGATTTTGCAGAATTGTCCAATATCAATGTTCGGTCTTGGGTTGGAAGTTTTGGACTAATGGAAGGACCATCATTGCCATCCTAGTTGGAAAAAAAAACCAACAACAAAAACCATTGACTAATCTTGTATTTTCTTGCTCCTTTACGTGCCAAGATAAAAAAACAAAAACAAAAAAATCATGCAATTTGTCTAGGCACACTCATGCGCGAATTCACAAAGAATGGATTGCGGCAGCTGACAGCACCATGAATTGCGCATCACTTGCAACCGCTATCCCCCGTCTCAAGGTTCGATTCACAAAAAATATTGCGCTAATGATATCACAACGCAAACACGCCCATAACGTTTTGCAGCTGAGTGCAATTTGATCAAGTTTGCAAAGGTGAGGGGAGCCAAAGCCTCCCTGCCTGTTGATGTAAGCTGCCGCAACTGTGCTGTCCGTCCTCAGCAGCACATGGCACCCTTGCAGGTGTGGCAGGAATCTTTGTAAAGCGAGTTGGGCTGCCCTCAACTCTAGCACATTGATATGCTGAGAAGCCCACCTCTGCCTTCGTGCACCGCGCCCCAACCTACCAGGGACACGTCTGATGACACTAGTTGGCGACGGGTCACCGGACCCAGCCTGCTGCCTCTGGCGAGATTGCATGGGCAGCCACACCAGTGGAAGCCCAGTCACAGCCTGTGGGTGACCCACACCCTGGCTTGTAGCTGTGTCTGTGGGTGCAGCCTCAGGTTGAGGAGGCACCTCTGTACTGGGCGCATGTAAAGAAGGGCTAATGGAACTATCTGGACCATTGCTGCCATCAGCCCCAAGAGCCGCAGACACAGTCTCCAGGTGACCCTTGCCCCCAGGCAGAAATGTGCCAGGCAGGTCCTGAAAGCCTCCTGCCTTTCCTGTGTAAGAGATGCGGTGGCGGTCCTGGAGTCTGTAACAATTCCCACAAACTGTGTGACTTGACATGGCACCAACCTGCTCTTCTCTTGGTTGAGGTGAAGACCTAGGCCCTGAATGTGCTCCAGGAGCTGCACCACATGGCAGCGAACCTGCTCTTCTGTCCGGGCACATATCAGCCAATCGTCCAGATAATTCAGAATTCTGAGTCCTTCTCGCCGCAGAGACCCAAGAACTGCGTCCATGCACCTGGTGAAGGTGCGAGGGGCCAGCGAGATCCCAAAGGGGAGGACACAGAACTCGAAGATCCTGTCCTCGCAGGTGAACCTTAGGAACTGCCTGTGACCCTCCCAGTTGGGAATCTGAAAGTAGGTGTCCCTGAGGTCTATGGTGGCAAACCAATCGCCTGCCTGGACCGCCTGCTTCACCCTGGGAATTGTCAACATTTTGAACTTCAGGGCCCGGAGAAACCGGTTGAGTCCCCTGAGGTCCAAGATTGGCCTTAGTCTCCCATCCATTTTGGGAATAAGGAAATAGTGGGAATAGAACCCAGCCCGCTGATCCCCTGGCTCTACCTCCCTGACTGCTCCTTTCGCCGGGAGGGTAGAAACCTCCGCCTGTAACACCTCCCTGTGCCGCAGGTTCGTTACTGACAAAAACACAGCTGAACTTGTCATGAGGGGGGGGCAAACTGAAGCCGGTAACCCTGGGTCATGGTTGAGACCACCCACGGGTCCATGCCCAGGGTAGCCCAGACCATGCGATGGGCTGAGGCAATGCAGAAGGAGGTTGGGTTTTTTCTGGCGTCAGGAGGAAGGTGGCGGCTGCCGGGAACCCCGGTCACGTGCCCTGCCACCACGCCGACCGGTATGTCGTCGACTGCCCCGCTTAGAGGCCTCCAAATAGGACCTCAGGTCCTCTGGGGGTTGCTGAGGGCTGTCAGCCTGAGCGGTGGATGGCCTACACCCACCCCCGGCGGCGGCCAAAGGTACCGGACACCTCCCGAGCACAACGGTTGGACTCCTGAGCTCATTTCAGCAAAGCACTGGCCTCTTGGCCAAACATGGCCGATGGCTCTACAGGCAGCTTCATTAGACAGGCTCGGTCCTCCTACCGTAGCCTGGACTGAGACAACCACGAATGGTGCCTGACCAACGACAGTGCAGCCATAGCCTTGCCAGCCACCTCTGCCTGCTCTTTTATCAGCCTAGGGAGCATGAAAGCAACTTGCCTCAGCTCCTCAACAAGCTGAGGGCTGTGATCCTCCCCTAATTCCTGTGTAAGCTGCCGCTGATATAGTGAGAGGATAGCCCCCGTGTTAGCTAGCTGTACCTGGACAGCCATGGCTCTGTGCATCTTAGCCAACAAGGCATTCATCATCTTACAGTTCCTAATGGGGGTGCCTGCCATGCCCAGGACAGATTTTGGAGGTGAAATAAAAGCTGCTATAGCCTGATCCACTGGGGGCAACTGGCCACAGCAGATGCTCTCTCTATTCTCTGTGGCAGAAAGCATCCTGCCATCTCGGGAGAGGTGGGTAGCCTGGGAGAGATTCTCAAGCTGTCCCTGAACCACCCTCTCAAAATCAGGGAGAAGGGGAACGGAAAAGGGGGCCAGCCTAGCCCCCCCAACCTCATCAAAGAGGGAGGGGACGGAGTCAGCCCCTGCCGAGGGGTTAATACCGAGGCCCCTTGAAGCCCTTTCCACCAGAACCCTTGTGAGGTGGCTCAATTGCATGCTATGTTCACCGCCTTCCTCCTCTGGATCTACCTGTGGCTGACCAGAGGAGAGGATCTCCTCATCTGTATCTGGGAACAATGATTCAACATCGACATCTTCCTCCTCTTCCTCTACATCTGCGGCAAGGGGGTGTGGCCCAGCTGCCATACCTGCCTTGCTCACCCTAGCAGATGGAGGGGTGGGGGCGGGGCCCAACCGAAATCCTGAGCCCAGCTCCCTTAGCTCCACCCCCTTGGGACGTTTACCCTGCTGAGCTACCGGAGTGGAAATGGCTGGCCTTTTTCCTTTAAACAAAAGGCACCTTGCCTCCCTAGTTCGAGCTGGCATAATAAAGCAATTCATGCAGGAAGCAGGTTCCTCACAGGCTGTCTGGAGTCGGTCTAGACCTGCTCTACTCGAAAAAGTGCCCTGAGATAACTTTGTTATGATATGGCGCTATATAAATAAAACTGAACTGCTATGGCGACACGCATTCATCGTGCCCATCTTCTGCGGGCATACGCACCCCACAGCCTGCACAGGAGCACTGTAAAAATGAAAAGGCTGAGAAAACACAAATTATCAAGGCAACATGATGCAAGAGATTTTTGAGTTTTCTCAACGTTTGACTATTGTTGTTGAATTTAATAAGGTTTACACGTTTAGACAAGAGTTCTGCCAACTTAGATCTTCTTGTTCACCTAATTATGATATTCCTGTGAGGCTAACAATGAAATTCTTGCTTCAGTGCCATGTATTTCTACCTTCAACAAACACAGATATTCTTGTTGAATAAACATACAATTTTTGCTTCAGTGAGACAAAACTTTGCCTTTTTAAATGAAGGAAAATGCAGGTTGCTGTAAATATATTCTAGGAATGCTCAGTAAATAAATTAATAAATAAAATAAAAAGCACAGAGCTGAAATTTAGCTGAAACCTTGTTTATTCCTCTTCTGAAACATCATATGGTTGTGAACATGAGTAAATTAAACAGATATGTGTGGTAAACAAAATACTCAAAGTGTTATAAAGGTTCAAAGGTATACCTCATCTGCCTTGGATAATCAATGTTCATGGCATACAGAAGGCCAAAGAGGTATGCAAAGGCAGTACAGAGGTCTGGTAGGTCATGCAGGACGATGCTCTTCCAACACAACAGCCACGTCTCAAACATTTGGTGATATGGCGGCATCAACATCTTCAAGGATGGTGAGGATGGAAACAGACACACCTCTGAGCATTCTTTCTTCAAGGTCAGTGTCCTGAAGAAAAGTAAAATTCGAAATACATTTCTACTGATTCTAACTTTAACTTTAGTACCATACTACTGACTCTTGCCATTCAGCTTGTGGAAATAAAAAAAAAAAAGACTCAACAGCAGTGTCTATTTCAAAAACCAATGACACAGACTATCACCCACCAAGCTTGTTATGACGAGTTTTGTTAAGAAGTATTTTCTGCCAAAGAACACCAGCCAACAATGGCCAGTTGATTTTGGTTGGCTGTTGCCCTTCAGCAGAAAAGAGGGAGCAGAAGTCATAGAAAACTCCAATCCTCACACCAAAATTATCTTGACTGATAAACTGCACTGGGGAGAGGTGTATTTATTTATTTAGTTTTTCATTTTGGGTGCACTCATTCTTAAAACATGTCTGGGCACAAAATGAAATCTTCCACAAAATGTACTATGCATAAAATGATTAGCACCAGCTATGAAAGAATACTCTAAATGTTAAAGCTACATGAAGCAATATTACTTGCATTTTGTATGTATTATCTCCTACAGTACTATTACTTACCAAGGACTTCAGGAAAAGTTGTGTCTTCCCAGAGAAAAATGGGTAGGCCTCTCAGTGCTGCTGTTTTTTGGTGAGACTCAATGTCCGATGTCTAAAGAGTATGAAGTGGAAAACACACAAGTATATCAATTAGTATACTGTCGTAGTGAATTTATACCAAATAAAAAATCAGAAATACTTTATAATAATGAGGAGGATAATGCACAGGTAAGACCCCAGTAACATGCTTATGTAAAAAAGAAAAAAACAGTAAAAAACACTCCAATCCTGCAGACAATTTTACTTACTACTACTACAAATTAAAAATACTGTTATAAATAACAAATGCCACCAATGTCCATCAAAACATTTCAGATATCTGAACAATGCAATTAACAAAATAATGTAATTTGATTGTAAGCACAATGTCAGAGTTTTTCTGTACAGAAAAGAAATCCTGGGTAGCTGTCTTGTTCAAAGGCTGCGCCATCTTAAATGCCTGACCATGTTACCAACAGCAAAACCTTTATATTTGCATACAATTTATGTATGCTTATATACTTATATTAGCTTATTTATTAACACTCTCTCACTATCAGGCATGTAACTGGTAAAATTCATAAAAAGCTTATATCTAGTGTATATGCATAATTATATGACAAGAAACATAAATGTAAATGTGAATTCAAACATTTGTCTTTGTTTAATAAAAGTACAATGAAACTATGAAAAATATAATTTTCTGGCCCAGAACTGACTCAAAACTGAATATGTGCATATAAATGCATCAATATAGCATACTTGCATGTCTACGGGGTTTCCATCACGGAAAATCAAGGACAATCAGTCTGTCGTAATTGCAACTCAAAAATCCTTGTTATACTGATTTCAATATACTTATAAGGGCAACGATAGGGAGAAGTTTGCTGGGCAGACAAGTTTTTGTTAATTGCAAATAGCAAAGCTTTATTTCTAAGTCAGATTGATTTGAAAACTTTAATGAGATCAACAATTACTAGTTATCATTTTTACAGTGAGTGAACCATCGCTGGTATAGCTTCTATATCTTTATTTTACTTCTTCCTCTTTGGGCTTTAATGTGAAGGGAAAGCACACTCTGTGGTTTCACACCGAACAACGCCGGATTCCACACGGAGTTACATGCAGATGCGGAAGCGGGCACAGCCACGCGATACGCCCGTACGGTGCACCTCTATCACTCCTGGCAGACTCAGCACACCCCGCTGCTTCACACCGACCACGCCAGATTCTACAACAGGGCTATACCAAAACGCGTCAGCGGGCCTCGCCACGCAATACGCCTCCGGTCTGCTTGATGACTGCCAGAGCATCAACAACCCACAAACGAGAGGAGACAGCAATCCAGAGAGGAGCTAAACGCCAGCTCTCATCTGCACCTGGGCAGTGGATAATATCTGTCTGTCTCGTAAGTAGATCTCTTCTTTCTTTTGTTTCTTTGTCATCTACACTTCTGCTTAGACCCACGTCTTGGACTGCTCAGTGGAGATCAAAAAATCAGAGCAATTATCAGGTTGGGACTCTAGAGTGGGGACCCAAAAAGGTTAACAAAGACATGTGTATTAATCCCTTAAGTACTTAACATAATTAAATTTAATGATCCCACTTACTGAAACTCCATAACAGAAGCGCACTATCACTACTAATCTTTTGTCTTTAAAAATTCAAAACTTGCATGCAAACTAAAAATATATGTGTGAGAGAATGTCCAATCAGAAGGCCCAAACCTCTTCTTCCACTGTGAACAATACACTGGCATCATCTGGACGTGATGCAGGGCCTACTCTGCGATTGAAACATGGGCCCTCTCTGGCCCCTTTGTACTGTCTATATTCCCAACACCACACCTTATTGACATGACTGAGTTGAGACTGGAAGACGAGATGATGTATACATGAGCTGTTCTTTTCATGGAGCCTTGATGAACACAGTGAGGCTGATACGTTGATGGGCAAGGTAATAAATTCATTGCAGGGGAGTATTATTCCAGCATGCAGGTTCCTGTCTTTTGTTCACACGTGTTCTGTCATGAATGATACTCAGCTTAGATATTACAGACTGGACTCACCACTGAGCTAAAAGACTGCATAACAGGGTCATTGCTTTTTATCTTGTTGTATGCACATTACAGTACAATACATTTATTTTGAGATACATTGTTAGAAGAATACTAATTTTAATACTTAACAGGAGAGTAAATTCATTCTAGCCTCTTATCTGTGTAACACACATGCTGTCATTTGCTGTTGGAAACAGCACTAAGCCATGTGTACAACCATACATATTTCAAAATCTGGGGAAATTAAAATCAACCAACTCTGGTGAAGAGTGAAAAATTTATATTTTTTTGTAAACTCGGTGAACCACCCCTTTAATAAGATACCATTAAAGTAATATAAATTTGAGCCGTTATAAATACAACCTTTTAAAGTTTCACTCATGGTGACATATTTGATACATGGCCAGATAAACCTATTAGTGGGCCCCAGGGCATAAGATTGCTGTTGGCCCCCCCCATGTCCCTCCCTCTGTGCGTTGTGTATGCATCCTGTCACCTCCAAGTTCCCATTAAGTTCAGTACACACAGCAGACCACACATGGCAGCTTCATTATTTACCCAGAGACCTAGAAAACAGTTTCATTAAATACACATTCATTGGAAAATATGCACCATGAAGGCAACATATAAACTAAAATAATTAAGGTATTAACATTTTTTGGACTACCTCTAAAAGATAGGGCCAACAGATTAGCTAATAATTACCAAAAAACATTTGAAACACAGTGAACCTGAGGCTTTTGGAGCCCCTGGGAGTCACAGGGCAGTTGCCTGCTTTTCCCCGTTGGTAACGGCATTATTAGGTTTGTTAGGTGCACCTAGTAGTCCAAAACACACTGTACGTAAATAGACTTCACTTATATAGCGCTTTTTCAAGCTTAACGGTTCCCAAAGCGCTTTACAGGGGTTTCACACACACTCTCACACACCGATGGCAACGGAGCCATGCAAGGTGCTGGCCTCCATCGGAAGCAACTTAAGGTTCAGTGTTTTGCCCAAGGACACTTCGACATGTGGACAGGAGGAGCCGGGGATCGAACCACCAACCCTGGGATTAATGGACAACCTGCGCTACCTCCTGAGCCACAGCCACCCTCTGTGCATCAAATAAGATCTTAAACAGTACCAATAACAGTTACCATACCGAATCAACAACTAATGTAAGGATTGTATATTGGATTGCATTACTGTGTGTGTGTTGTTTCCAGGTCTTTCCTTCTTATGTCCTGCACTAGTCCACAGAGGCGATAATGGTGGTGGTAGCAGTTATTGTGGAAGTTAAGACTCTTTGAGAATAAGTGTGCTAGTCACGTTTACATAAAAGTCACAAAAGCACTGTCAGACTTAGAAACACTTCCAACACAGCACAAGACTGAACTAAGAGCACTGTGGCAAATATATAATGTTGTAGACACAAGTTAAAAACTATGTTTAATAAACTACAAAACACTGTAAATGAAGACATTTTAAGTTGTAATAGATTCTTCTAATGCCAGCTCCATTTCTAAAAATATATTTTCCCTTTGTGGGGCAAGAGGTATTAAACAAAACTAAAAAACAACAACAACATTTTTCATACAACCCCAACAATACTCACACTATTACCTTCCTCCATATATTATCAATATATTTCATCCATGCCAACTGCGTGTGATGAATAGTATAAATTAATAGTAAATAAGAATAGTATGAACAAATAACACATTGTACTACCCAAAACTCACATGACGACAGCAATCCATCTTTTTTGTAAAGAGATAAGACATGCAGCAGTTGTCTCAGAGTTTAAACAAAGCCACAGTCTCTTTACTGTCTGCACAAACATAAATTACCCGGTTTTACACAAGCATATTTACCAAGACCAAACAGAGGGACACCTCCACAGACATAGCAAATAAGCCCTTCCACATCCCTGAACTCCATTTCCTGTTGAACTCTACATTACCTGCCCTGGCTGGAGGCCCGAGCTGAGGCCCGGGTTTCGCCTTGCCTCCGTTTTGCTTCAGTCCAGATGCTGCTGAGACAGAGAAAGCCTCTGTTCCTCCAGGAAAGTCATCCTGCATTTGGGGCCATGCTCCCCCTCAACTTCTCCAGAAAATGAGCAGCGTAAAACTCCACACCTGGACGACCTAATTACAGCCAGACCCCCTTTAAAAGCCCAACTCAGTCTTCTGGTTTCTCCCACTCTCAACCAAACATAAACAGCACAGTTTGGGTTACACAGACGTATGACTGTACCGAGAAGAAAAGAGGACCCACAACTCTATTCATTCTCTGTGGAGTTCCACTGATGTGTGCAGTTTAACATGAATTGTGCCTAATTACTGACCATTTAAAATGATTCATTGGCTGATCCCTTGGCTGGAAGTATTGTCCACCTGCTGCGCTAAGAGCTGCACATATAACATATCAAAGGAAGTACAGATGGTTTGAGGAGCGAGTCTGCCACCAGTGTCTCACTTAACATCCCCGTTCTTTTACTGATCTTGAGTCACCCAATATTAGCAACATGAAATAGTGCAGGGCCTTGAGGTTGAAAACACTAAAATTGCAGTCTTTGAAAAGCGACCCCCTGTGAGTACCCACGGGGCATCGGAGGCCCAAGATTTGTGTGCATGTATGTTCTTGTGCGCTCGTATGTTCCCTCCTCCCACTGGCATAGCTGCAATTTTGAATTCCCGACCAGAGGCTTTTTAAGAGCACGACAGCCCCAGCAGGCGAGATGAAAGTAGTGATTTTTTTCCTCCCTCCATAATTCTAGCCTTTTTTGTCCACTATATGTCATTACAGGGAGCTGCATCTAGTCATTTGTGTCCTGTGGCCGGATACATGTGCACAGAGGGAACCAATTTGTGTGGGAGGCGTATCAGGACAAAGAAGGCAACTGATTTCAGATCAGTGAGCCTGCAGGCGTCTGGAGGCCCTTCGCCTGTAAGGAATGTCACTGCAAGCAGCACTCCTCACTAACATTGTTTGAGTGAGAGGCGTGGTCACTCCTGAGTAACTGGCAGCCATCTTTACACTGCAGCTGACATTTAGGAAACATTTGGGCTGGAAAAACTCATTAAGTAGAGCAAAGAGCATCTCTTTTGCCCTAATGCTGCATTCACATGGAATCAGGCAGACGGTAGACAGCAAACCGTTAACTCATGTTAGTGGACGAGAGCAGGACGGTAAAATTAGATTAGGTCGGCAGAGAATACCCGTAGATGGCATTGCTGTCCAAAGTTAAAATATTTTAACTTTCTGTCGTCCATTTACAACCGGATGTTACGTAGCTCCCTCACACAAGGAGAAAACATGAGTAATCTGGATAACGAGAAGCTGAAAACGTCTCTTTTTCAAACACAAACAAGGGATGCACCAAGTGCAGCTCTCCTTTCATTATTCATGTTGGAAATGAATGAATGACCTCACATTTTGGAGGGAATTTAACATTCATTTTAAGTTTGCAATAGAATATTAAGAGAAAGCTGCATTTTTCCATTATTAGAAAAATTACATAAGATAATAGACACGAAATAATTGTATTTAATATATTTTATTCTATTCTTTGTAAACAATACGGCATCACTATAGAAACATATCGTCATGCGTGTTTCGTTTTGACGTCCTGCCAGTCGACTGGACTGTATGTTTGTTTTTCCCATGCCGTCCAGAAGGAGTTTGTCTGCCTGATTCCATGTGAATGCAGCATACCATGCCAAAGTGCCTTAAACCAGTGGTTGTCAACCTGTGGGCTGGGACCCCAAAGGGGTCACAAGATAAATCTTAGGGGTCGCCGATGATTAATTAGTCAGGAAAGACAAAGAAGAAAAAAATTGTCACTACAGAAAGTTATTTTGATTTAGTTTTACATCTTTTATTAACTGCTGTTAACCTTCAGACAGACCTGAGTAAACAAGAAACTGTAAGAAACAGGCAGAATTAGCACGCTATAAATACGTGTGTGAGTGAGCAGCAGTGAGAGAGAGATGCTTGAGGTTGGAAGAAGCACGGCAGATGGAGAGAGAGGACGAGAAGAGATGAAGGGGAGCAAGGTTAGTCATCAAAGCTTGCTCTGCCCACATTTGATGGACCTATTTTCTTCTCTTGGAGACTGTCTCCAATAGTCTCATGTACTCGTGAAAGAAACAAAGCCAAAGAAAGCCTTATTGTCTGAAAGTGAGTCGAAGGTGCAGAGCTTCTTCTACTCATTTGCTTTCATCATTAAAGAAGAAAGTGAAATCTTGTATTTTTCTGAGTTCCTTGTTTGATCAATAACGTGTAGGCGACATCCATCTCTGTGAGCCAGATTTCAAAATGAAACAGTCATATTTACCTAGAGCTAAGCCTACCTTCTTTCTAAGAATAGAAATTACAGCACACTCTACACTATCTTATCTGTTTCTATACATACATAGTGTGTGTGTGTGTGTGTGTGTGTGTGTGTGTAACGCTGATGTTGAAGCTCGCATGGTTTAATAATGCGTGACTACACGTCAGTAGGAGTAGATGTCATAAATGTTAAATGTGTTAAACTTGCACAACTCTGCAAATCAGGATGAGTAAGATTAAGTCTCCTGGTTGGCCGATGCTAGATTTGTGTCAAACTATCGACATAAATATCCCAGTTTTCCAGCGGTTTAGGCAGGAGTGTGGGAGGGGCATCAAGGCCACTGTGGCCTTTTTGAGGGGCATAAGGTCAAACTGAGGGGGCATGAAATTCCTGCCCTGACAGGGACTATGCGCTTGTGCATCCTATCCAGAGGTTCTTCCCATAATGGGGAAGAGTAGGCAGAACATTCATGACCTCTGCAACATTATCTGCTGTTGCTGCCATACTGTGGCAATAACAAGAGGCAATAGCACAATAATAACAACAACAACAATAATGCGATTGGGCCGAATGGCCACTGATTGTGCCAACAGTGCTGGACACACCCCAGAAACTAGCATCAGCCACAGCTGCTTGATGATGGTGCAACATTGGCCCAAAGATTGCCCAGCGACAGCCCAATGATGCCCGCATAGTGTCTGAAGGCCAACTGTCAGCTTAATCTGTCGTGACCCTTAGGACTTGCCATCAGCAGGGCAAAAATAACCTCTTAAATTATGCTAAGTTGTTTACCAGGCCCACCCCAACAATAGCCATGGTGTTGAGGAAATCTTGACCCCCCGCATTTAGAAATCCATGCCTCTGAACAATGCCCAAAATATCCCCCACTCTCTCTTTATGAATCAAATCCCTAAACGAGGATCCTATTGTTAATATAACCAAGCGATGTAGGCTGTATTTGGCATATCCTGTCCTGTTCCCCTGCCGGGTGGAGGTTTCTGTTGCCTCCTCTCACGTAATAGATGGCAAGATTGGCCCCGAGACACCAGAACATCCTGCCTGCACAGCAAGAATGTAAACAGGCCCACATGTTATGTCTACACAACCCGGCCTGATTTCATAATCTCAGCTACTCTTCAGTGTCATGCTATACTGGCCTGATTGTGGTGGGAAAACTGCTCTGTGATGCCGAAACAGGATGCAGAACATGCAGTAAGAGGGCATTAATGATTGGAAGTTACATCTACTAACCAAGTATTATCTCAACCTTTCTATCCCAGTACAAATGTTTTAATCAAAATAAAAGTTGGACTGCATTGCTTAGGGTTGCTATGTTTATCTTTCTTTCTGGGAAGGATGGGTTTGAATGACATGTGACAAGGGTGCTAGTCAGGCCTTTATACTTTGGATACATGCTTTGTGACTCACAGGTCAGACTACAAGACCATTAATGTCTCGTTCATAGACTGTAGAAAATCATGGAGGCATCAGTTATGACACCATGGGTTCCTGAAGGGACCCTTTGAAGCCTGCTTATATCTCGTACAAAAACCAAAGTGTAAAAACGCAAGTTGTGGTTTTACAGGGAGGTTTGTGCTGGAGTTTTTCTTGGCTGAAACTCATTAACATTTTAAATAGTAGTTTTCTGGTTCGGACATCCATTTGCAAAAATCACTGGGAAAGAAATAAAAAATCTAGATATTTTTTATAACCAGAAAATGAATTACTCACAAGAGATTTTTTTATGAACATGTTTTTTGAGATGCAACAAACACTGCTTTCTCCTCATAAAGGTCATGAAACATCACATTGATCAAATGTGTCAAATGTTAATGAATCCATTGGTTGTGCGCTAAATTTGTTCTGAGTCTATGGGCTCTTGTCTCACAGGGTCAGCAGGTTGTATTTGTACAACACAACAAACCCCAAGCTTTTCCATTTCACACTGATCATTTCTGATTGGGAAACCTTGCTCTCAAAGTTGCAGTCCAACGACTCTAAATTGGTCTTATTTACATGCTGTAAGTGCAAATTCATGCAGGACCATGCAGGTCTGTACAAAATGGAATGGCAATCCATCCAATAGTTGTTGAGATATTTCAGTCTGGACAAAAGTGGTGGAGCACCAATCAACACTGCCATCCACAGAACCACGCCATGTTTTTTAGCATAGCTAAACCAGATGCTTGGCTCTGTGACTCGAATGTAATGTAATACATAAGGGGCTAGGCTAAACACATCATGAGCCTACCTCAGTATTGAATGAACAGAGTTGAAATAATATAATAAGCATATTTGCTAAAATGTTAGAGTTTTCCTTTAATGGAATGTAATAATCAGTGACTTATTACATATTATACAATGCTCATTTCACCCTATATGCACACAACACTTCCAAGACCACTTTTTTAGGGCAAGAAGGTTCTTTGAGCCCAAACCTCACTTGGGTATTCTTCAGCTAAGTAAAGCTCCCATATTTCTTCTTAAACCATCTTTTATCTCCTTGCCCATGGAGGCAATTATCAGTGTTATTATCAGTCACGGCATTGTGATTCATTAATGAAGCTTTCATCCCTGGCTTTCTGCCGGTGTCGAGGCCCGCGCCGTTTTCGCCAGCTTAATTAGTGCTAGCAGCGTTCGCTCACTTTAAGGCCCCTCAGTAAGAAAGTGATCTGAGGGGGAGGAAAAAAGGAGCAGACAGGAGGGCAATTCCTGAAAGTCTTTGATAGATCCCTCTCCTCCACCCCTAACCCTTCTCCATGCTAATTCAAGTTGACCTAAGACGCAAAAGCAATGTTGCTGGTATCCATCAAGTGCTGTGGATCATGACTGATGATGAAGGAGAGGAGTCTCTCGCTGAAACATGCCAAGTACACCAGCTTTACTCTTTCATTGTCTTGTTTCAATAGTTCTCTCTTGGGAGTTGTGAGTGGGAATTTGTGAGCCATCACTTGAGAATTCTGCCTAATTTCCACACTCATTTGGTGTAACTCCATTGATACATAATTGATATGTAAATTTGAGTTACCAGTACAAGTTTGTATTGCCTCTTGAGGTGCTTTTCTTAGATCTGATAGTTTTGATACTGTATCATAGCGAGCCATCTTTTATGTTATGTGATTCTCTACAGAGAGTTATTACAGTCTGATCTCACTTGGTTGATTATTGGAGTTCAATATATCTCTAGCAGTTTGACATTTTACAACTTATTTACTTACATTTGGTGGTTTTATATGGCAGCTAAGATGCTCCAAATACTGAACTGGCATCATAAAAATATCCCTACAAATAACTATAATTATTCAATGATCTAACTGTGCAATCAAATATCCTGAAAAGCAGCATTCCATTTATTTGGCAGTAAAGTTAATGGAGCTGAAATAGCTTAGTTGGGAGTGTAAGGCTGAATGTTGTCAAACTGTAATCTGAATTCTATGTGCTTTTTGTATACAGAAATATAAACTATAATGATACTATAGGTATTTTCAAGAGCATAGAACAGTTTTTGGCTATATTAGTGGAAACAGCGGCTAAGCCTCAAGTGGGCATTGCCAGGAGAAGCGCTGACAGACTACAACTTGAGCCTATTTTTTTAGCCTATATTTGTTTACATTCTGGCAAATTGGCACCATTAAATGTATGCTGAATTAGCTATTAGCAGCTCCTGTTTGCAGTTAACCCATGGATGTACAGACAACTATCACCAGATTACTGTGATACTGAAGAAAACTTAACGTGATGATTCTCAGGCAAATTTTGGAGTTATAAGGAGCGTCTCTTTCCTTCGGATGGTGCAATGGACATTGGAGATAATGATATCTTCGGAAAGTGGAAGACACACTGAATCTAAAAATGTATGTGTGTGTGTATCATGTCTGTGTGTTACAATTTCACTGCGTATGACTCGGAGAAGGAGTACTATTATTGACGCATATTGCGGTACTCAGACGCTCACTAAAGGTTTTAACATACTAATAATTTCCTCCATGAGTTGTGTGTCACAGCGGGCCAAACTATAATAACTAACTTCCTGTTGTTTTTAGAACACCGGTGTTCCAGATCAAGCTGTGATCAGATTAACTGGTGGCGATCACCTGAATGTGTTGCTGGTTGCTTGTAGTCTTCCTGAATGCTTTTTGTCTTAATTAAATTACATTTCCAATACATTCCCATCTGGTTCCTTTTCATCTGTGTATGTGAGTGAAATGGTGTCACCAGCAGGTTTCACTTTCAATGATGAAAATAAAAAAAAGATCAGCAGCAAGTGGGATTCAATATCGTTCTTGTCAGTAGGAGCATTTAGTCGCTTCACTGCTGTGGAACCAGGCCTTTTGTGGAGCAGCCGCACGGTAAAGTTTTGCTCGAAGTTTTGTTTTTGGCCCCTCTGCATCTTGTGTAGGTGTTCTTTTATCATTGTTTGTATTTGGATCCTCCATCGTGCACAGGCTGCACTAAACCCCTACTGCTAATTGCACTTATGTTGTCAGCTCCTCTGACTCTTCTCTTTCACCTTTTTTGTTGCATTCTGATGAAAGTCACGGCACACACAAACACTGCCTCAGGGAAATGAGTCATGGTCCTTTAATTGATGAGTTTGTCTCCTGGTGTGATGAATCTTTCCTGCAACTAAATATTTCAAAGACAAAGGACGTGATAATAGACTTCATGTCTCATGTTTTACCCCATGAGGTCACAACCATTCAGAGGTCAGGCTGTAAAACTGCTGGAGAACAGCAAATATTTCCCTAGGTGCTCCTAAACTGACCTTTAGTAGCAACAAGTATGTACAAAGGGGCAAGCACATCGGACATGGATCATGAAACAGTCACTTTTTACTGCTGATACAACCTGGATGCTTATTTTTTATTGAAATTGTTGTGATTTGGAAATGTGTCTGTCAAAAACAGGAATGCTCTAAGTCAAAGTGGTCAGTAATCTTAAACAGGAAGCTTCATCTTATCTAAATTTTGCTCATCTCAGTTACTAAATGAGGTCAAGTCTGTCATCCAGGGAATGTCCCACCCACTGAACTGCAGCTGCTTCCATCACACAGGACAGACAAAACTATGAAATGCAGAACCAAAAGACGCTTTTGTATCTGGCTGCAGTTACAGTCCTCACTGACACAATTTGACCTTGCCTCCTACACAGGGGTCGATTGGTGAAATTTTAGCAAAGGGGATGATGGCCTTAGCAGGCGATTGAGACTAAATTTTACCTCAAATTATGTAACTGTAGCAGCTGAGCACAGTGCGGTCACTGCAGGTTCATTTCCTAAGTCGCATGACCTGCTCCACTCCCAGGTTACACCAAACATCTATAGTAAAAACTACATCTGTAGTCATGTCTCCCCTAAAATATTTTGTTACAGAGGTGGCCTGGTCTGAGGGATAATTTTCAGAAGGAATATTATAGGAATACTACAGGCAGCAGTCTCTATGATCCTCTTGCTCTTCCCCAACTACACGTTGCTACTTGTCAATTTGATCATGAAGGTGACACTACTCTATAGAATATATAGGCTACAATGTAGTATAGAATTGAATATTTATAGTGTATAGTTTAGAGAATATTATAGATCCAAGACCAAACTGACAGAAGGGTGGGACTGAGAGAAAAAGGCGCAATTACAAATCCGTCAGCTACTTCAGCACCATGGACAGCACCATAGATTTATCAATAAATATTACTAAATGGTTTTGCCAAATACGTTTTGTAGGAAACGTAATATCCGCCTGGATTATGTTCACTGGCAGCAATCTTTCCAGTCCAGGGAATGCAACCTCCTTTGGCATCACATACCAGAGGTGTGGACATTTACCAGGTAGGGAGGGTCTTACAAAAAACGCAACTGAGTTGTATTAAAAAAAAATGTATGGATCAAGTATTTTTGAAACTTGAGGGCCCATACCAGCGCCTCTTTGCATTCATTTTGAACATTCTCTTTTAAATCTGTCGCTCACAAGTCCCACAACTTTATGGAAGTGCACAACTAAATTCCTGGCGTACCCCTTCAAGGTTAGGGAAAGATCATGGTTAGGTAGGGAAAGATGGTGGTTTTGGTTAAACATTGAACAGTTGATTTTTTCAATTTCAATCAAGACCATGATCTTTCCGTAACCATAACCAAGTGCTCTGAGTAGTCTAAACAGAACCAACACAACCAAGATTATCATGCCAAATTGCCACGAGCGCGTGTGGTAGGAAAACAAATGAAACAAGTCGTTTTCAATCTGGCTAAGGATTTGTCACATTGATAATAATTGATTTGTGAATATCACTATTACTTATTGCCTGGACCTTATTGGACATTTTGACACCTTCAGAATTATTTGATTCAGTTCATTGTTGACACTACATACTGCAGTCTTTTTACCCTCTGTAAAAGAATGACAGCACAATCTGTGAGTAAGTGAAAACCACAGTGTGAAGGCGGTAGAATTTTTGGGGGATTTTAACATGTAAACAAAGCATTCTGGTGCACTCTGAGAAGAAAATAAAGGGAAAAGACAACATTTACTTAAGGCGAATGCTTAAGTGCGACCAATGCTGTTTCCGAATTTCTTTGTTAACTTTAGCTGACGTGCTAACAAGCTGGCAAGCTTTCCATTATAAACAGGTTGGGAAAGATTTGATGGGGTAACGTTAGGAAAAATTGATCACGATACACTTCAACTTGATTTGGCAAGTCAACGTTACTTTAGCAACTAGTTACCTAACATTAACGGCCGGACCACACAGCCAACCTGAGTAGCGCGTGATGGCTGCCTCGCTGAACTGCTGCGTCTCGCAGGCGTGTGGAGTCCACACAAGGAGCGCTGCTGCTACCAGCCCTATCTTTCTACATTGAGTTTGCCTTTGATAATGGCCATCAATAATAGAATGTTTCATTTCAAGATACATTTCATTTATATTAGTTTAGTCAGGAAAAGGTTAAGAAGCTTGTGCTCAATTGTAACTGGGGATTTAAAAAAAGTATTTTTCAATTTTTTTCACGTCTGTGACATATTCTATAAATATCAATAGTCAGTATGACTATCAACAGATCATTTTTAATGTGTATTCTTGCTGAGAACCACACGCGTTACGTGGAAAAAATAGGAATCTCTAGATGAGCCGCGCTGAAGATGCTGTGTGGCTGCTGTAACCTGTTAACATAGACGCCGAAATGAAGCAAGAGGTTCCACGACGCACACGCGCTGCTAGGGTCAGCGGTGTGGCCTGGCCGTTACCTCGAAATTAGTGTCCATAGTAGTAGTACCACAAAAAGTTGTCTTTATACATCCATGGAAAAGAAGACGATGCAGTTATCTTAATTCTGATTGGCTAAAAGACTCGAAACATCTCACCAAAGATGTTTTATTGAGAAGATGATTGCGACGTGACAACAGCTTTCTGAAACATCTCTGTTCGCAATCCAGTCTATGGAAAATTGCGCTGGCCACTTGACCCAACCCCCTCCCCCTCAAAAAAAACAAAACTCTTCAGATCTACGCGATTCACGTGAATGACATATTTTGATTCAAAACGGCGAATTTCGCTGAAAAGCGAAAAAGTTTGCGGGTATGTTTAAGGGTCTTTATTTGGCATCCGCACAGATAACAGCAGCTTAAATTTTGCTGTGACATTCTTGGGACACAAACACAACAGTAAAAACAGCATTATATAAGAATATAGAAATAAAATAAAAATGTAAAAAATATTAAATAATTAAAAGTATAAAAAGTGCAAAACAGCGCTTAGCACTTAAACCAATATGGCACAGAATGGTAATACTCTAAAAATATTTCACCAAACAAATGCACATGACATCAATGGCCATACACACAAAAACAAATATGAAGTATAATAGAAGTCAATAAAACTAAAGTATTCTAATTATTAAATTATTAAGCTTATTAAAGCTGGATTAGAGTGTTTTTTCTTTTTGCCACTTTTAGACTTTAAAAAAAAACAATTAACAGCATAAAATGTATAAAAGCACTAAATATACAAACAAAAATGTGTGTATACAGTACAAGCATGCACTGAATGGTTGCACACCTTTCTCTGCATGTGTGTTTGGCCTGCTCTGTGTTTCTTCCCTCTGCGCTGCCCGATGAGTGACTTCACCTCTGCAGTGTGTGCTGCCAGCAGCTGAAACACAACCCAGCACGTACAGAGGGGAGAAATGAATCCCATATTTTCCATTCTATCTGTGCACTGCGTTTCCACCTCTCTGCACCCGCTGTGCCACATTTAGATCAATCTGATGCCCACCCAAAATGTGCTGCCAGAAACAGAACCTGGGTCATTTAAAGCCGGCAACAGAACAGGCGCTGCTCTTGATTTACAACAGGAAGTTTTTATAACAAGACATAAGGTGTGTGTGTGTGTGTGTGTGTATGTGTGTGTGTTTGACTGCAGTGTCTAAGTGTTGGAGCGTGGAGAGGGGTGTGGTGTTGCCATAAATTCCTCCCAGATGAATCAAGAATGGAAGAACTGTATCTGTCATCACAATCATCATGTGATATTGAAAGTTGAGGAAGATGTGGTGAGAACAATATGTGCAGCACGAGAGACCACACCCTTAACTGAAGAACGACGAGAGTAGTGGTATGAGTGAGCCGGCTGCTTCATTAAGAGCAGTATTCCTGCTCCTATAAGTCTCTCTCATAATGTAACAATGCTACAGGTTTCTGTTATAGTCATGAGTATAAACTTCCTTTCTAAGAAATAAGGTTTTTGCTGTCAGTTTGACATGGTGGATAGCTCTAACTACCACAATACCCTTGAACCTCAGCCGCATTGCCATGGAGAAGAAGGCAGTTAGAGGTGCAAGTCAGAGCTGTAGCAAACACTTTGTTGTTGCAGTTGGGAAGAAAACCATTAAAGCTACAACTAGCAAGTTATTTTAATTATTCATAAGTATTTTCTGGATTCATTAATTCATTAATTTGTCAATAATATGTCAGAGAAAAATGAAAAATGCTAAAGGTGACATATTCAAATGTCTTGCAAAATTGACCTACAATCTGAAAGAGAATTCTTTTAAGGTACAGATTATATTAATAGTTTGTAATAAAATGTAATTTCTTGTTGCACACAACAGAATTTTAAGCTCTTTTGGAGTCTGAATCTCCTTACGTTTTAACGTCTCTCTGTCAGAGAAGTGGATGTTTTCTGACGCGGTTGCTCATCTTTTGCACTGGCACTTTAACTTCTGGAGCTCTGGACACCAGAAATAACTAATCTATGCTCAATACTTTCAAAGAAGAAACAGAAACTCAGGTGTCATAGTTTTAAACAATATGGAACAATACCCAGATCTAATTACGAGTTTGTTTGAGGGATGGTATAGTACAGTAGCAGAAGTAGACTCATGCATACTGTACCCTTCTATATAACCTGTAGGGACAAAAGGGCGGAATGAGTCTTGTCTGTGCTTGCTACTCAATATCTGCCGCTACATATTGTATCAGAGGTCACATCTCTCTTTCTTTCTCTATTCTTTTTTTTCCCCCTCTAGCAGTCTGCTGTTGCGAAACAAGGCGCTCAGTGTAACAAAGAGCAGCTGAAACACAAACACGCCGGCAGGCAGCATTCCCTTTCAACTCGACCGACCTCGGCTCAGAGGAAACTCGCCCTGTTCTGACATTCCCACTCACTGCAATACAAGCCCAGCCTGCCTCCTCTCTCTGAGCATTTACCCTAACAACACTTTCACTGTAAGGACAGTAAGGAAACTGTAAGGTGAAAAACACTCCCTTAAAGCTGAACTAATCAATTTTGGTACAACATCAGCAATAGATTAAATGATTCTGTAAAATTAAAGGTGTTGCCTGTGGTGATGAACCCACATGGAACCAACCAACAACCAACTCTGCAGCTCGAAGGAACCTTTTAGTTTCTTTTAGCGCGTTGGTTTGGTTGGGGTAATTTCTACGTTCCCAGGATCCTATGTTCCCCAGTTCTACATAAGTGCTCTCCCAGGGTCCTATGTTCCCAGGGTCATATGTTCCCCAGATTTACAATATTTGGTGCATAATGTGAACATGACAAAGGGTCCTATGTTCCCCAGCTCTATATAGAACATAATGGGAACCTGAAAAACATGTTCCCCAGCTCTGTATTCGCTGACTGTAATATGACATGGGCTATTGTGAGAACTCGTCGAAGGGGTTTCCTGTTCCCCAGCACTGCCGTATGGCTAGTGGCCCCCTCCCAGAATCACTGAACGAATACAATAGTTTAAAGAAGTATTTAAAATATAGAGAAGTTATGCCCTACGATTTCAATGCTAAAATACATTCACCTAATCCATCTCTGTAGAGAAAAGAGTATTACTATCCTAACTGAGAAGCTGTAGTTTCACCGTTTTCCCAAATTATAGGGATGTACGCCAGTGAATAGAAATGTATCAAAATTTAAAGCTGAGTTTCTAGAAGTCTGGAGAGCTGCATTCAAAAACATCTTTTGCCTTTTTATTTTGGTATCATTTAGTTGAGGTAAGAGCATGACAGACAGTAGGTGACAGATGAGGCGACACACTGCCCCCATGAGCCAGGGACAACATGCGGTAGGCAGGCGACCAAGTTCCAAAGCAGATTGCGCATCTTGGTCTACTCAGTGGGTGACTGTTGCCTGTTATTTGAGTTATTCAGTTCTTAACAACAACATAAGAATAATGGGACAGGTTAGAAGTTAAGGTAAATGTTTTTATCCACGCTAGCGGTGTGGCTCAATGAATAGTGTGTTGGTCCACCACTTTGGTCCAGACTGAAATATCTCAGTAACTATTGGATTGTTTGCCATGACATTTTATAAACATTCATGTTCCCAAGGGTATGACTTTGGTGATCCCATAACCTTTCCTCGAGCACCACTGGTTTACATTTGTGGTTTGGAGTGAAATATCTCTGCAACTATTGGATGGATTGCCACGAAATGTGATACAGACATTCATGTTCCCCTCAGGATGAATTCTAATAACTTTGGTGATCCTCTGACTTTTCATCTAGTGCCATCATCAGGTCAACATTTTAATGTGTCCAATACTTTGGTTCATGACCAAATACCTGCAGAACTAATGACATCCCCATCAGCGTCAGCTGGACTTGCTCATGCTCATTAGCAAATGTTGTCATGGTAGCATGCTAAACTAAGATGGTGTTCCAAGTACAGCCTTTACACTATCAGCTGGATTAAAGGATAACAATTTATTATAATCTGCTTCTTTAAAAAAAAAAGGCCATTATTTCTATCAGCTATTACAACATTGTACTACCCAAAGTAATTGCTGAGACCTGGGAACATTGCAACATTGCTACATCGATGACCATCAGGGCAAGACACATGAGCAGTTAAACGTTCAGACTGGTTGTCAACAAGTCAGATTATTTAAATGATCTCATTTGGAAATAAATCCAAATGTGAGCACACCAGAAATGTTGATATTAATTCTTCAGTACACAGGAAAAATGTATGCATGCACAACTATGGCAAGTACAGAAGGTCCAAATTGAAACAAAGAGTTTACAGACAGTTTGAGTAATCATTTTTTATCTTCCAATGAAGTTTGACTAGCCACCAGGTTTGTTTACAATCTGTCTGATCGTCTGACTGCTCCAGTTTCTTGACCTGTCAGTCTTCTTTCTAGTGATTTCACCGTGTTCCCAGATGTCAGCACTTTAATACAATCTTATTACTTATAGAAATGATGGCCAAAACTATGAACATGAGACCTAAGTTGTTATTAAGTCTTTGAAGGGCAAGCTAGGCTAAGCTCACTGTTCAGCATACCTTTAAACTGCACACAGAGACAAATTAAGCATGAATATGTTGCTCAAGAGTAATTATCTCCAAAAAATAAACTCAACAAGTTTGTGCACTGCACTATTGCAGATCTTGAAATAAAAGCACAGTTTTCCACATGGGACAATGAGTACCAGAAGCAGTATGCAATCACAGGAAGGTCAGTGTGGTATAGTTTTGAGTGATTGATGAGTAATCACCTGACACTGTCCGGATGTGGTAAACCCCACCCAGCTACTACTTCAAGCATCAAATGTAAAACATTAGCTGCAGGCTATCTCACGCAGGCCTGCAAGGTAGTGTTTGCACAAGGGACCACACTCCACTGCTTTCGCAACACGGTGAGGAAACAGTTGGCGATTAAACACTATTGTTTTGAAGGGTGAGTCAATGTCTGGCCTGGCAGGTGATTATATGAGTGTTATAGCTTTTGGCTCAGTCCCTCAGAGACCACATCCGAATGAAACAAGAACAGTCATCGAGAAAGCATATCACCATCTTGCCATTTTGATTTCCTGATTCGACTGCGGCAGTTGTTGCTGAGTCTGGGTCGAAGCCATCTGTGTTTTGCAGACATGTCCAACAATGTGAGCAATGTGTGCTGGAGTGCAGACGGCCAGTATCTGACCCGACTCCTGACAGCCAAAGGTGGTACGCCCTCAGGCTTCCTACAAGGCCCATATGCTTTCCATGAAGCTGCAATGTTGGGCTGGGAGTCAGGTTCACATTTTTTGTTTTGGATATACATTTCAAGACACACACACACACACACACACACACACACACACACACACACACACACACACACACACACATTTCAGGACACATGCTTACAAATGCTCACATATGAGATATCTAAGTCATCTGAATGATCCCTCTTAGGAAATAAAAAATTAATAAAATAATCTGAACATAAAAAAGAAAACAATAACCTCGCAAATTCAGAGCCTGACATGGTGACAGAATCAGGTGTCTTCAGGTTCCATTTCTTCTGGGTTTGTTTGGGGTCATGTTCAGCTGCTGTCAGCTCA
>VMKM01002374.1:0-74832 GCA_008360985.2 Macquaria ambigua
TAGTTGTTAAAATGGTAAAATCACACAAGCACATAGTCATAAGACACAGTTGTTAATAAATACTATTAAATGCTTCATTCAGTCCTTTTCTCACTCAGCCCCCCCTCCTAATGTGTGACTATAGTCTCTCTCTCTCTCTCTCTCTGTTATCGGCAGGCAGCCAATCATCTGCGGGGTCTCGCGCCTCCTGGTTTCCCCTCACCTCGCCTCAACGCCAATCAGACTGTTCACACGGCGCGCCACCACGGGCGCAGACACAGCGGAGGGCACAAGCCGACACACACACACACACACACCCTCCCCTCTCCGTTACCGAACATCAATGTCTCGTGTGCCCCCCCTGCCACCCCTCCCCCCTCTCCCCTTCCACCATTTCCATTCCACCCCCCCTCCTTTCTTCCATTTCCTTTTCCCTTCCACTCCTCATTCCCTCTCTCTCTCCCACCTCATTGATTATCCACACCCCCATTCCGTTACCCCCCCCTCCTCCTCTCTTCGGTACCGACAGACCGACAAATCCCTCCCGGTGCTCCTGTCTCCCCCCCACCCCTCCTCTCTCTCTCTGTCTCCTTCCCCGCCAGCCATGATCCGTGGCGGGCTAATTCCCAGACGGTCTTCTTCTTCTTCTTCTTCTCCTCCTTCCTCATCTTCTCCTCATCACCCTCTTCCTCCACCTCCTCCTCCGCCTCCTCCTCCTCCTCGCGGGCCGGTAAGTAGCAGCAGCACGCGCCGTCCATCTTCTCGTTTTCTCCTCCTCTTTCTGTCGGACTGCATGCTGTGTTCACGGTATTTATCGGTTGTTATCGGGTCTGTTTTTTTTTTTTTGATTGACCCCCTTCCCTCCCTCTTCCCTCCCTCCTCCTCCTCGCCTTCCTCGCACTGTGCCTGGGGGGGGGGGGGTTAATGTGTCGTGTGGGAGAGCTGATTTCCCCTCGCGGCCGGTGGCCACCGTGACCTTCTGTCGGAGCTCCACCGGCCCGGTTGACCAGACAGGGTAATTAGTTACGCCTCGAGGGAGTGGGGGGGGTGGAGGAGGGCGAGAAGACACACACATCGACACACACATTTCTACACTGGCTGCGCACACGCGCACAGCACAGACACACTCATGCTCTCATTCTCTTCTTGAAGCCGCACACATTTTGTTTCTGTCTACAAATACACACAGGACACACACACACACACACACACACACACACATTTTCTGTGTCTTTCTCTGGCTGGCTGTTACACACACACACACACACACACACACACACATTTTCTGTTTCTTTCTCTGGCTGGCTGTTACACACACGTGCACACACACACACACACACACACACATTTCACACTCATTCACACATTTCCTTTTCAGTCTGTTGTGCACACACACATTCACAAAAGGCAGTGAGTGTTTTACTGTCAGGTTTGTGTGTGTGTGTGTGTGTGTGCACAGAGAGGTCAGAGGTCAGTCTGTTGGCGGTTAGTTTGCGAGCAGCAGCCAACTGCTACGAGCTACATCAGAATGTAAATAATCACTGTAATATTAGTTGGATGTTCCAGGCTTCAGGTTTAGTAGAGTTACAGGTACATTAACTTCTCCTCTGTTCTTCTCTACAGTCAAATCCTGTTGGACGCATGTTGTTGAGGTCAACGTATTTGGGGTCAAAGTTTAATTGAGTTGAACTTTGACCCCAAAACCTTGGTGGAAAATCGTCTCTCTCCATTAGAAATAAAGGTCAAGCTTGGTGTGAAGGTGTTGCTGGTTGGGATTCAGTGTTCAGGGACACCTCACCCTGTTAGAAACATCAACTCTTTATTCCAATTAAAGACCGTTTTTCATAAAGTTTCATTCATTGTTTCGACAAGAAGCTGGCCTGTGATGTCAGTAGGGTCTGTTGGTTTCATTGGTGGATGCTTTCGTTCAGGAGCAACGTCACTTCATGCAGCGTTGTTGTTTTAGTTCATGCGACAGTTAATCAGTCAACATGGGTTAATAATCTATGCGGGTTAATTAGGAACTTAGAATAGAGAAAAACTTGAGGCGTTTAGATATTAGAGACTGCTGTAGGACGATGTTGCTTTGATTGTGACTTTAATTCAAATGTTAAAAGATTTTTCCTCAGACGTCAAAGAAGAAGACATGAACTGCAACATTCGAAAATCCATCAAGTTTACAATACATCACTACCGCAGAATAAACCAAATAGTTTAATTCCTGCTGTGTTATGTTGGAGATGTGTCTCGTAGGTTTACAGAATTCTGATCCTCGTCTTTGTTTCATTCACAGAGCAAGACGTGTCGACCACAGAACTGACTGCTCGCTGACTTCCTTTGTGAGCGAGTGTGTGTGAGCGAGTGTGTGTGAGTGTGTGTGTGTGTGTGTGAGGTCATGTCAGGCATGACGAGCGGCGTGTGTGTGGAGAGCGACCTCTCCTCGATGCTCCAGAGAAGCTCCGCCCCCTCCCATCATCACCCAAATCACCATGGTTATGGTGGACAGGGACAGGTGAGTCATCGGCCGACTTTTTAACATTGGAGACACTATTGAGGTCAGTGTGGCTCAAACTGTGGTTGGGGAGGTTACAGCGTCACCAACAATCAGATCAACAACAAATCAGAGGAAGACCTTTACTCTTACTTTGTAAGTGTTGAGTGCGTTGGCGTTTTTATAAATGCTGGAGCCCACGGAAGTGAGCTACCTTGACTGTCGCACTCTTCTGTTCCTCAGCTCGGCGTTAAAATGCAGAAAATACAAAATCATTCAGTAACTTTTAAAATAGAACAAGGTGGTGTCAGTCTGCTGTGTAGTCTGTGGCCTTTTGTTCCCTGACTTTAGCCTGTAAGGCAGTACCTCTTCCCAGACAATGGAGGTGTCGCCCTAACATGGCGCAGAGCCTGAGGAGAAGCGGTGTCTGAAGGATTAAGTAGGGGAACAAGACCCTTCCCTTGCTGTTGTTCAACAGTCCTGAGCTAGAGGGAGAAGCATCACGATGAGATGAACGTCACACTGGCAGTTGCAGGTAGGATCGAAGGATTTAAAAATGATTAGATTTCTGGGAGACCGACCAACCAGCCGATGAACATCCTTAGAGCCACGCCGCTAGCAAGGATAAAAATCCCGGGTTCATTCTGTGTTTTGGTTTGTGAGGTGAAGCAACTGTAACATAACATGTTACTGATTGATGACGGTGGATAATGATGATGGTATTTGTTGCAGGTGTCGAGCCTGGCTCCGATGCTGGACTACACCACAGAGATGGACAGGTACCGTTCGTCCATCGCCAGCTTCTATAAGACCAACGTCAACATGAACATGAACGTCACAAACTTCCCTCAGTCTGCCAAACTGGCGGCCCGTTTGGCGGCTGCCGCCCCCATCTTTCCCCCCACCGCCGCCAGGCTGGGCGCCATGGCAACGGCGCCCTGGGGTTGTCACGACAACATGAACATGAACATGAACCACCCGGCGGCCATGTTCTGGGGACGACCCAAACCCGTCGGGGCCACGCCGACACATCACCACCACCACCACCATCACCCCTCGGCAACACCAGGGCACATGACCGCTTCACACCCCCACAGTACCAGCATGCACCAGGGCGGTGGGGGGGCAGGAGGAGGAGGAGGTGGAGGGAGCAGTGAGGGGGGAGGAGCTGGAAAACACGGACACACTGCCTCCTCACTTCCTGTCACACAGGGAACAGCACACCATCACCCCATGGCGCCTAGCAACGGGAACTTCCTCCCCGGTTATGGCAGCGGGGCGGACTGCGGTGTCATGAACAAACAGGGACACGCGCACCCGGACATGATGGGCCTATCAGAGGCCGGGAGCTGCAACGGGGGAGGGGTGATGGGTAGTAGCTTCCTGGGGGGGCTGGGATTACCCCCTGGGGTCATTGTCATGGCGATGGGGTCGGCAGGGGGCGGGATCTCAGATGCCAGCAGCGCCTTCCAGATGACAAGCGGCCAGCGGGCGCTAACAGACTGCCAGCAGCACGCCAACTCCTCCCCCTGCCCCTCCTCCTCCTCGCCCTCATCATCGGGGGTGACGGCAGGGGGCGTGGCCTTATCGTCGTCGTCGTCGGGGGCGGTGGCCAAGAGGAAGAGGAAGCGGTGCGGCATATGTGGGCCGTGCAGGCGGCTCATCAACTGCGGTGTCTGCTCGTCCTGCCGCAACAGGAAGACGGGTCACCAGATCTGCAAATTCAGGAAGTGTGAAGAGCTGAAGAAGAAACCGGGGGGAGGAGGGGGTGCGCTGGAGGTGAGGACACACACACACACACACACACACAGCACAGGAAGAACACACACTGTGGAGTTATTTAGCAAGTTTTTGTTGTGTTTCATCTTTTCTTTAAACACTTGATAAGATTTTGTGTGTGTGTGTGTGTGCGTCCTGGCTCACTTAACCCAGATCACTGCCAGCGAGGCAGGAGCTGGAAGGCATCGCTCACCCTGCTGAGTGAGTGTGTGTGTGTGTGTGTGTGTGTGTGTGTGTGTGTGTGTGTGTGAATGCTGTGCAGATGGTGGGTGGTGAAAAGCGAGAGCTCGGTCCCTGCTGAGGTCTGGCAGGCTGCCAACACACGCACACACACACACACACACACACACACACACAACTCTCCACTGATTCACAGTGATAAAGCGAGCCGGGGAGAGAGAGGGAAAGGAGAATATTTATCTACTACTGTGTGTGTGTGTGTGTGTGTGAGTGCAATAAGAATTAGTGGCGATCAATAATTAATTGACACAGGCATTCGACCTCGCTGATGATTCTATATATCTCTCTCTCTTTCTCTCACACACACACACACACACACTCTCCCTGTGGGATTCTCCACAAACTATCGCTAATTATTCCCTCAGCATCAACACACACATGTGGTATGAGCACACACACTGAAACGTGTGTGTGTGTGTGTGTGTGTGTGTGTGTGTGTGTGTTAGTAAGACAGTGAATTAGCAGCGGTAATCTTCCTCAATTACACACTAATTGGACCTGTGGAGGCTAGCGGCAAGTGACAGCACTCTGTGTGTGTGTGTGTGTGTGTGTGTGTGTGTGTGTGTTGCAATGTATGTGATGTTTGTATCTGAGTGCATCAGACTGTGTGTGTGTGTGTGTGTGTGTGTGTGTGTGTGTCACACCATGTGGTTTCACACTCTTGCCTCATCCCTCTTCCTTTGATGTCGACCTGACAGACTCTCAGCCAATCAGAAAGTTTACTTTGTGAAATGAACAGCCAGCCCCCTGGGTGTTTTTTCATTTTTATTTTTTTTTTAGGACACCTAGTCTCTTCTGACAGAATATTAGTCCTGTTGAGTCCAGTCCCCTTTAAAGGGAAATTCAAATAAATCCAGGCTGGTTTGGTTGTGTTTAAAGGAATACTCCACCAAAAATATGGATTTTGATTTTAAAATATTGGCTCAGAAAGGTTTGTAAGGTCCACCCTCAGGACAAATGATCAACTTTATACTCAAAATACTGTAAGTAATGGCTGTGGAAATTCATGTCTCCCAGAGGATGAACCCTAGTGATATGGGTGATCCTGCACTTCCCTTAAACTTACACTTGCACACTTAAATATTGATTGATTCTGATTCACTTTTCATGCTCTCCAGAGGGAGCCTGATCATTTAATGGCTCCATGACCTGTTCTGAGTTCTGTGACATCTAAAAACACCTTTTAAACACATAGAGACACATTTATTTCTCTCTCACACTTCTTTTTTTTGTCTCTTATTCTTAGCGGCCGCCCTCCGTCCCGACCGGCGAGGCGTTTCGTTGGTTCTTCTAGCCGAGGCGAGTCGCAGCTAGAGGCCGAACAGGAAGTTACCATCACATGCGGACTACAAATCAGGCTTGGATAAATTCAAACAATGGAAAACAACTTCTGGAATTGAACCAGATGCTTTGCAACAGGATTACAATTTCATAGTGTGTGGATGACAGTTTAAGACTACAAATCTCACCTCAGCTGGAACAGGGAACCAGCTAGGAGGAGGATGAGGGGGCAGTTTGGTCACAGGCAACAGGAACTGACAAATCAGGATTTGGTGTGATGATGCCACAATTGCGCATTTTCCTGAACTTGTTTGCAGGTAAATTTAAAACTCAGCTCTAACTAGATGCACTCAGGTTGTCTAGATGCTAGCAAGCTACAGCTACTTGGCTAGAAGTGCTACCAGTCTGTTTTTGTACATGTTAGCATCACAGAAGGTTCTCAATTGACCAATCAGAATTTAGCAGGCGGGATTGAGAATGGGCAGGATTAAGTAGCTATCTAGCTAAATTGTGAAAAATAGCGATAGATAAATGGCAATAAGCGACAGATTAGCTTTAGATTTCATTGATGTAATCTCAGAAGATAAGAAAACTGGGAATGTTCAGGTTTGCTTCTCTGCTAGCTGGACTAGATCATCAACAGTAGAACAAACTTATAGTTGGGAAACAAATGCATCATGGGTAGAAAGAGTTGAAGAGTACCAAACCCCCATTCCTGAATGTATGTGAAGCCTGACATCTACTGGTGAATATCAAGAGTAATTAACTGTTAACTCTACTATTGCCTGGTCTTTGCTGTCAGATGATGCCAGGTTTCATAGACAGCTGGTCACTTCACCTGGTACCAAAGATCAACCAAGAGCAGGGGGACAGTTCTTTACCTGCTTGTCACCAGTAGATGTCAGATTTGGGAAAGAAGGTTTGGTACTTCTTGGTAAGCTCAGTCAGTCATGTGACTGGTCTGTACTGGCAAAGACGGGGCTTATTGGTGTTATCGACAGCATAGATAACCAACTAAGGCCTTACTTCAGCCTGATGTAGCTTATGTAGCTTTGGTAGATCTGTAAGTTTACCAGATTTCACAGACTGCAGAAATTTGGGCACATTGAAGGTGACAGGATCATGCCATTGCAAGTTTATCTAGTTCTATAACAGGATGGGAAACAGTGCCAAAGCTTTGCAACACAACCTTCAATTTTACTATGTTTGGGAAATACTGAACACAACCATTGTCAGGTAGAGGGTTTCTGTTGTGATTGGCTGTTTTATACTGATGATTTGGAGCAAACTCCACCCAGCTGGGACATCAGCACCTTACCAGAAGCCCTTAATGCCGTGTTCATGTCATATTGGATACTGTAATTACTTGAGATGTCCCGAGCTGATACTAAATAGGCGCTGATATGAGAGCCGGTCTCTACAGTGCAAGCAATTCGCTCGTATGCAAGTGAGAATTGGGAAGATAGCATTAAATTTGTCTGATGTCTGTTTAAAGTGCTCTCTGCGACCTGCCTTCTGTACTCAGCTTAAGATCTTTTGTGAGAGAAGAAGCTTCACTCTGTAACAACACTGAGTGGACTGAGTGTTTTTGTAGTTCCAACAACTCCAACAGAGTGATACGTTTTTTCTCTAGCTGATTATGTCATGTCAGTTTCAGGAGTCGCATTCTCCCAGTTAAAGGTTTTGAACCAGAACCTTGAGTATTTGGATCAGGTAGCTGGTGAAAAATAAGGTGTGCCAAATTTAGTGGTCAGCAGCTGTATTTCAGCGTTTAGGTAAATATCGGATTGGACTCGGTATCAACAGATGCTCAATATTAAAGGACTCAGATCGGGGCCAGAAAAAACTTGATGGGGACATCCCTAGTAATTACATGTTTCTGACTTGTAAATAGTGTCGACACCAAGTCGGAGTTGATTTTTCGGAGAGCTCAGGTTTATCCAACTTGCCTGAAAACCAAACAAAAATAGACTCCACCTGTCAACAAAAGCCCATCGTTCAAGGTGATTAAACCCAAATTTAATGGATATAGTGTTACATTGTCAGTGCACAGTATTTTTAACCCTCCAACGACCAACTCTGTAATGACACAACCGTCTTGCGTTGTCCGATGATGTGAATGCTCGTAAGTCGTAAACTTAAGAATCTTTCCACCTCTACCATCCATCCAATATGACATAAACGCCACTGAGCATGTATCCTCTCCGACAACCTTCACCATCTGTGATCAAACTGTCTCCTCCTTCCTCTCCTTCCTCCTCCTCCTCCTAGCAAACCACAAACCCCATCGTAGCCAAACCAGGAAGATTCAGGCCTCAACTGGACCACTGCTGTCACCACAGAAACAATTACAGTTTGACCAAAACCGGACGACAAGTTAACCTCAAAGGATAAACTTTACCACAGAGGGAGTACAAACCAACCTCAGCAGGAAGTGATCCAGGACTGTTATTAGGAACTACAACTTCACCACAGTAGGACTACAATTACCACATCACTGTTATCTGTCTCTTCTGTCTACCTCCTCCTCAAGAACTTAAAAGGCACCTTGATTGATTTTTACTGGGCTGTGTTCATGCTGGTACGACATGATCTGCTTCTCAACTCTCTAGATGGTCCAGATCTGATCTGCTTCTCGTGGAATCTGGTGTTTAGATTTGTTTATTTACTCATTTACTCCTCTGTCTAAAGGAGCAGTTAAATGTCTGAATTTTATTTATTTGTCTTGATTTTAATGGAACGTTCTCAGGGTGCAGTCGTACTTCCAGTTGGTTTTATATGAACTGAAGCAGACTGGCAAAACTAACTTTGTTGTATTTTTGTATTTGCGTAAAAGGTGGCAGTGGAAGGTTTGTAATTTCTGTCCGTACAAAGAACAGTGTTGATTAAAAAAAGGCACATTTCGGGTGGAGTTTCACTTTGAATATTGGCTCTAAATTGGCACCTCCAGTCCCAAACATTCAGATTTCTAAAGTCTGTATTGGTCAAACCCTCACCAGGACCTCAAAGAGAGTTCAGAACCAGTTTCTCTGTTCTTGTATCAGTGCAGATTGTACCACGTGGTGACCAACCGGAAACCGAACAGGAGAATCCACCTGCAGTTTAAATGCTGTGTGGGAACTCACAGGGAACCTTTGGATCTTCTGGGAAGCTCGTACGTTCTGAGCTGAACCCTGGGACTAAAAGGAACCAAACTGACCTGAAAGAGATCAGATCAGAACATTCCACGCTACAAACATGTCATTTCCAACACGTCTGCGGGTCTAATTTTGGGACAACACACCAACATGTACTGTGATACCTTTTAAACACACCGCTAAGTCTAAAATTTGATTTCTGGAAAACACAAAAACTTCCCACACAAAGTGATGGCAGGTATAAAAAAAAAAACAGCTCAGTTTGGAAGTTCTTAACAAGTCTTGTTTTGAAATATTGAATTTAAAGCGCCAACAGATCTCTGTTTGGTCACACTTGTGGGCGTCTGGAGAAAGTCAAGAATGCTGATCACTGTATGCCATGCTAGTGACATTTCCTGGGTCAGACGACACAACATCATTAAACTCTCCTTAAAAAACATGAGATTTTTGCTGCAAACCGACGTACAGTAATTAGTTGATTGTCACAGCTGTTTCTGCCCAAACAGTAGGCTGACCAGAGATGCCGTCTTTGTGGTCAGGCTTCGTCAAACTGACCGCTGATCAAATGACTAGTTGTGGGTTTTAAAAGATCTTGCTATTTAGACTATTTTGCTAAGATCATGATCAAGATGTTCAGTTTGGAGAAGACAATTTCCTCCAAAATAGGCTTTTGAAACCATTCCCAAGTTGAGGTTGCACAAAGTAACTTTACATTTTACTGCCACTAGGGGGAGCAATGTAGTTTGTTGCTGTATCCACAGACCTTGTTGTAAATAGTTTTCACTGTGAAGAAATAGTCCCACTGAAAACTGCTGCGTTAGGTCTGGGGTTATCCAGAGTAACCAGGACATTTAGTTTCTGGAAAGTTGGTTGTTGCTAATTAGTTTTTCAAATCTAGTTTGTGAGTGTTCGGCGTAGCACATAGCAAATTCTCCTTTGTATCTCAAAACCTTGGCAAATCAAACTGAAACTTTGTCTGGACAAATATCAACTAATTTTTGAAATACTTGATGGACATTCATGATCCCCAGAGGATAAATCTGTCTGACTTTGTTGATCCCCTGACTTCTCATCTAGCGCCACCAGCAGGTCAAAGTTTTCAATATACAATGAAATCTTGCTACAGAATTTGGTACAGACATTCATGTTCCCCAGAGGAGGAATCTTAAAGTTATTAAGATTCCTCCTCTGGATGCTCCCCTGACCTTTCATCTAGCGCCACCAGCAGGTCAAAATTTTTGGTTCAGAGAAGAATGTCTCACCGGTTATTACAATTATTGACTTAGATTGCCAATACATTTGGTACAGACGTTCATGTTCCACAGATGACTACTCTTTTTGACTTTTCACTCAGTGCCATGATTGTGTCAAAGTGTCTGCACTCACAGACATGTTGGAAATATTACTTCATTTTTATTTCTTTATTTTGTTTGAGTATCATGAGGAAATCGTTCCCCTGCCTCTTCGTGGGAACTAAAACCAAACGTCTCCTCTCTCCCAGGGTGGGGTGAGGCTAAAGGGGGGGAGGGAGGAAGGGGGCGTTTGTTTTGTGCGTCTGTCCTCCTCATGTATTCTGTCTCTGTGACCTCCTTGTGCTGAATTATAATAAAGCATTTCAAAGATTATCTGTGTGAGAGACACACACGGGAGGAAGATGGATGTCAGGTGATTGCATCATACAATACTCTGTGTGTGTGTGTGTGTGTGTGTGTGTGAGAGAGAGAGAGAGAGAGAGAGAGCAGGCAGGAAAATGAACAATATGTTTTTCTGTGTTTGTGTGAACATTCTCTGCCAGTGTGCTGCCACAAGATGGAAGCTGTGTGTGTGTGTGTGTGTGTGTGTGTGTGTGTGTGTGTGTGTGTGTGTGTGTGTGGGCTTGTCATCTCAGTAATGGTGTTGCTATCAGAGAGAGAGCGAGAGAAAGACAGAGAGGCTGGTTTCCCTGACGACGGTGCGCCGTGTTGCCTGGCAACAGTGCTAACAATGGCCCACCACCAGTGTTCTAGAATGTGGGCGTGGCCTGAGAAAGAGCAAGGTGGGGTGGGGGTGGGGGGGGGTACTTATCTCTCAGCAGTTTCAACCCATTAATTTTGACACAAACAGCTGTGACGTAAATGATTGATGTTTATCATAATGTGCCATAAATCTGCAAATAACGCAGGTTTCATTCAATCAGCTCTGCATCAAACAAACAACAGCAACAGGATCGTTTATGGTAACCGTGTATTTTATCACTCCATATTTTCCTAACAATTTCCTCTGAAATGTATTTTGCTACTAGTTATTCTATATTACTAACTATAATAATCATTAGGAGGAAGAAGACAGTGTTGAATTGGTACACTTAATTAATTAATGAATTTTGAGTCTTTTAGTCTGCTGAACATAAAAATGTGAAGTTTGTGTTTCTACCTGTTCTGAATGTGCTGTCGTAGCCTCCTCGCTGCATCCCACTGCTTCCCCGAACTCTCTCCAACAACTGTGACTTTATGCGTCTTTTTGAGTATCGACGCCATAAATCGTACAAATGTGGATAAGACGGCACACTTTCAGTTTCTCCTTGAAGACATTCACAGTGTTGCACTCGGTTGTTCACAAGAAAAGTGACAGAAGTAGTTGTGTGAAGAATGAAAAAAGAGAGCTACTACTTTCACACCTCCTCAGTCCTGACCAATCACTGAGTGAAGTGGGTGTGAATGTTGTTTTGTCTGTTTCGGAAATTTACTAAAATGATCAGACAAACCCCCCAATTCCAACATAGAATAGTTTTGGGGAGGTTTCTGGGCCTGTTCGACACTCCGATAAGCACTTTGTTTGAAGGAAGTCAGTCCGTCATGCTCCCAGAGGATGAATCCTAATGATTTTGGTAAGCTCTTTTAGTGCCACCCTCAGGACAAACCTTAAATCTTTAAATCAACACATTTGTATTGTTGGGTGTAATGACCTCTGCAGCCTCTCAGACTCAGACTCCTAAGGTCAATCCATGGGGCAGCATTTTTTGGAGCCTTTTCACCGCCCGTCTCTCGTCCTTTTATTCGTCGTTCTTTTAACAATAAGATCAAATCCAACAGACACAATCCCAATCATTCAAGTCGCTTTTTTCCCCCTCTGGTGTTCTTAGTGAAATGAAATCTCCACAAGCAGATGTTGAAATTACACTAATCTGCTGTCTATACTGTATGTTGTGAACTTAACTATGTCTATGTTGGTTGATCAAGACCCCCAGGTTTACTGTGAGCTTTGTGGTTACACCGTGGACACAGAACGCTTCGTTAGGTGGGGGAAATGCAGTTCTCTTCCTCTATATACTTCTCATGAAGCCTCCTGTAAAACTGTGTGATGTTCCTCAGCCTGGTGAAAACTTTGTCCTCTCCGACAGGACAGCTGCTTCTGAGACACCGTGACAGAGATCAGTGTCGGTGGACTGAATGGATGGATGCTTCAGTAGAGCTTTCACACCGCTGATGTCGCATGTCCGGGGTCACTTTTGTTTTTCTTTTCCTTCTTTCTTTTTCTTAAAGTGTTGCCTTTTTCTTATTTTCTCCTTTGTCATTATTGATGTACTCTTCACTGTTTCCAACCTCCTCCCTCGTCCTTTTTACTTCCTTTGACCGGAGTCAGGACTTGGCACTGATCCACCACAGTGTGTGTGTTTAACAGCCATCTAATAGGACCCTGATAGTCTTAATTAGTGTGGGAGAGCCTCCCTCGTCTCTGTCTCTCCCCCGAGGCTCATTATCCCTCTTAGTTTTCTTCTTCTGAGGGTGAGAGAGGAGGAGGAAGAAGGAGGAAGTGAAGGACATGGAGGTAAAAGAAAAGAGAAGAAGGGAAACCAGGGAGGAGTGACGAGGAGGATGAGGAGAGTAAAAACCGAGAGATGGCTCCACCTGGTGGTGAGAAACACAAACTGCACCTAACAGCTTTTTCAAATTCTGAAATCCTAAACGTTGAAGTGAATCAGATCCTCAACAGTACATTATTACTGAAATGTTTCCAAATGAAAACTGCTGATTAGTTACTGCGGCACCATTTATCAAAAGACAACATTGCTGTTGAGATTTTCAGAGGTCATTTTAAAGCTAAATAACACAGGAACTGATCTTTAAATGTGAAATCTAAGGATTTGATAGAAAAATAAAAATATATTTAATTTGGGCAGCTGTAAATGGTCACATGGTAAAATCAGGTAAAAGGCTGCAACTTTCTACTAAAGCACCCTTTATAAAGGCTTATAAGTTGAAACTAATGGCTTTATTAATGGTTAATAAATCACCTACTGATGCTTTATTGATCCAGATATTCTGCATTTTTCTAGAAGCGAAGTGTCAACCTAATTATCTTTCTAGATAGTTCTTTAGATCAAGTGTCCTGCTGGAGAGGAATAAACTCGCACCACCCAAAAATTCTTAATGTCTAATGAGTTATTAACCATGAATAAAGTCATTAGTTAAAAAGCCTTTTTAAAGGATGTCTTATTAGAAAGTGGTACCAAGTTATTTGGTTTGAAGTTTACCAAAACGCTGGCTCATTTTCTGACCAGACCTTTATTCAGGATTCTTTGTACACACACACATTCACACACTTACATGCCCAGCAGACAGGATGAAACTGTAGCTGAACCTCATGTTTGAAGGATATTTCCAACCTGAACTCCTCTGTCACTGTTGGATAGTGGTAATGTTGCCTTTCCCCACTTGTACTTTTCAGAAGAAACATTTAGATCAAATTATTATATCACTGTTACTTTAATTCCCATTTTATTTTAGACTACAGCTACATTTTCAGACTACATTTGATTGACAGACAGGAGGCGGGGCTAATGTTACCTGATAGAGATGTTAAAAAATGCAGGAATCAGAGAAGTAGTCCTTTAACGTTTGTTCTGGCCTGCTGAAGTGGGTGGGCTTAAACACTCGTGTCTTGAAGGTTAAATTTAAGACATTTTAAACTTTTTAGGGAAACCCTGATGAACTAGGGCTGGGGCCACTCATGAATTTATCAATAATTATCATTATGCCCATGAAACCAACAAATAAAATAACTTGACAGTTAATTTTTCATCCCTAAATAAATTCCTTTGTTCACATTACTAAACACTCAGGTGACAGTTTCAAACCTAATTTTAACAATCTGCTTTATTGTTCCCCTCTGTTGCAAACAAATGTGCCAATTAAAATAATTAAAAATATTAATATTCAAAAATAAAAATGATATATCAGTACCCAATATATTGATTTGTCCAAAATTTCTCCTCGTGCCAGCCCCAGAAAAAACAAACTACAAGTCACATTTTAAAATTATTATTTTAACTACGTTCCTTACATACAGACACACAGCTTCAAACAGCATTATGAACTTGGCCACAGGGATGAAATGAACAGAAAGAGGTTAAATCAACACAATTTATCTTAGAAACAATTCACAAAAATAGTAACAGAGGTAAAAATCAGCAGTTCTTTTCTTTATATTTTCTCCATTAAGTCCGAAAACATTTAAATCTCTTTTCATTTCAGGCGTGTGTGTGTGTGTGTATTCCAGACGCTGCTCGCTGAGCGTTCGTCAATGGGTGACTCAGAGTCTGAATGGGCATCAGTGGAGGAGTTTGAATTCCACTGGTTCTCAACAGACTGGAGGGAAGACGTGATGTGATTGTCTGTTGGGAGCTGAAAGTCTCTAAGAGATTTTTTTGGATGAGAGTCAATGGATGGCTGAAATTCACGGCGAGAGTCAATGGATGACTGAAATTCACGGCGAGAGTCAATGGGAAACTGTGGGTTGGAACTGGTATCAAAGTGGTTGAGAGGTTTTGAATCAGAGTCAGTGGGGTGGAGAAGTTTTGAGTGGGATTCAATGGTAGTTTCAGACTGAGAGCTGCACTTTCTATGTGATGTTTGGAAAGTAGAGGAGGATAAGGCTGTGTGGTTCAAGTGTTGGTCAATCATGGTGCTGACAAAGCTAGAAGAATGTACGTTAGCAGGTGGCACAGGACTCCTACAATGCAAATCAATGGGTATCAGGTAACCATGAGGCAATCTTTCCTCATGATTGACTTCTGAACTGGAAGAGTGGAGGTCAAAGGTAGATTTGGGACTTCTAGGATGCATGTCAATGGGTGACAACATTGTTGGCACTGAGCTAAATCTAGAGGGTGAAAGCCTTTCTGACAGGTTCTCTGTTTTACTGGAAGAGTGGGAGTCAATGGGTGAGGAGGGATTCTGAGTCCTAGAATCAATGGATAAAACACAAACAGGAGGTGATGTGTCGTTACAGTTGGCTCCTGAGAAAACATCACTACCTGCCGGTGTGCCTTCAGCAGAAACACTGCTGGAAGGATGGAGGTCAACGGGTGCTACCCTGCAGGAATTTGGGCTTAGAGTCTTATTCCTGCATCCTCTGGAGGTAGAGTCAGAGTGAACTGGCTTGTCTTTGGACCAGCCAGTCTTGGCTGAATGGAAATCAGTGGGAGATAAAGAATTCACAGGATGCAAGTCAATGGGTGAAGATCTAGGACCAGAAGATACTTCCTTTGTACCGTCACGGCCAGAATGTAAAGAATTGAAGTCCAGATGTGGTAAGCAATCAGCACTTGTGGAACTATTTTCAGACCAAGAAGAGGAATGGAAATCAGTGGGAGATTTGTGACTCATGGGATGGATGCCGATGGTCAATGCTCCGACTTTAGAAGGATGGGAGTCAATGGGTGGTAAATGACAGGAGGAATGCACATCAGTGGCTGAAATGCTGCTAGTAGAGGCCAGCTCTCCTCTCAGTGCCAAAGCACTCGTGAAATGTCTCTTTAGCGTTGAAATGGGAGGGATGGCCTGGTTATCTTTAGGCAGCTCAGCACCCAAATGAGAGTCAATGTGGGAGATGGTGGGATTTGAATTGAGGTCAACATGAGAATTTACACCAACTGGGTCAGCCTCAACAGAGGCTTGAGGTGAGTGTAGGTCAATGGGAGAGATGGGTGACAGGTGTGGACTCCCAGCATCTTTGTATTTTAATGGCGGTGGTATGTTTCTGTTGTACGACCTAACAGGACTGGCCTGTTTCAGGAGTGGAGGGACGTCCCTGCCCTCCTCTCTGACCCTGCACTCCTTCAGCCTCTCAAGAGGAGGTAGCAGGGGGATGGAGGTACGAAATGTCGGCAAGTGAAAGCCCAGATTTTGGTCTCCAATATCGTTAGACTGTTGCTGTTCAGGCAAATTGGGGTTGGGATGTCTCGTCTCAGCCAACCAGTCGTCCTGGTTTGAATGATCCCTACAACGCTTTTTTCTGGTGTCAGGTGAGCAACTGGGCTGAAGGTTCAAAGAAAGGTCACATTTAGGTGCAGTGATCCCCTTCAAGTCATTGAGGATGGATGCTAGCAGACGGCTGTCTGAGGTCAAAACCTCAGAGTCACTTTTGCAAACATCTGTGGTTGCGGGGGTAGCATCGCTCTCTCCTGTTGGCTGAGAGCCACCGTCCACAGTCCCCGCTTCTCTCCGATTAGTGGCAGTTGTTGCCTTTGTATCAGCCTCTCTCACTGGTCCTTTATCATCATCAGATCCCAGCAGTGAACCGCTCTCTTCAACATTTTCCACGTCCACATCATGATCACTGTTATCGCTGTTGTCAATGGCGATGGGACCTGCAGCCTCGGATTGACCAGCTGGCTCGGTCTCAGACTCGTCAGATGCTCGGTCCAGGATGTCAACAGGAAGCTCGCCAATTTCTGCATTCAAGGCTCCGCCCACACCAGCAGAATGCACCAATGGGAGAGGAGGAAGGTCTGAGAAATCGACGGTCTGCTGGCTGCTGAGTGGACTGCTGCTGCTGCTGCTGATGCTGTTTCTGTTGTTGACGTCGTTGTGGCTGCTGTCGCTGTCGAGGGTGATGATAACCGGAGAACTGAGAGAGAGACACACAGGGTTTTAACAAAGTTTAATACTGTCCAGGGAAAGAAAATTAATCGCAACTAAAAAATGTTTAAGAAAACATATGAAACATTTGCTTGTTCCAGCTTCTTAAATGTGAGAATATGATCCTTTTTTTGTTATACATGATCGTATAAATGATTGATCTTAGTCTTTTGTCATCACTAATTAGTTTTGACTACATTCATGTTTTCATGTCGCATGTTTTAATCAGATCTAGTGTCTCCCTACAGTCATGTTTTGTTGGCACTTTTGTTTGGCGTTTATTTTTGACTGCGACATGCTGTACCTGCTGTGTTGTGTCTTGCGGTGTCGTTTCCTGCGTCGTTTGCGGGCGGGGGGTTGTGTCGAGTTGGAGGTGATGGTGCCCTCGTAGATGATCTCCACGCTAGGACTCCGGTCTTCTCTGCACCTCCTGCTGCTGCTGCTAGAGGGCAGACAGGAAACAAGGACATTTACATCCATTGGTTACAGTTACATTAAGCGGTCTAAATTTTAAAACCCCATTTTCGTGTGAGGAATATTGGTAAAGTCAAAACAGAAACAGGAAGTATTTCTTACCTGTCTCCACCACTCTCCCTGTGAGCGTCCCTCCTCTGCCTCTCTCTTCTCCTCCCTCCATCTCTCCCCCTCCTTCTCCTCTCCTTCTCCCCCAGCTCCCTCCTCTTCTCCCTGCGGTGGCTGCTGCTCGGCATCCAGGTGGGGTCCTTGTCATTGCTGTCCAGGTGGCGGCTCTTGTACTTCCTCTTCCCACCGGGCTTTTCTCCGTGGTGAGTGTTGCTGCGGTCGCTGGGGGAGAGCGAGGGTGTCGGCGGTGTCTGTGAAGACGGCTGTGGGGAGGAGCAGAGGGGTGAGGAGGAGGAGCGGGAGGGTGAGGACACAGAGGAGGTGAGAGGGGAAACCTGGGAGCAGTGGTACTCCCAGCTGGAGTCTGGCGGGCTGGGTGGCAGCGGCGAGCCAGACTCAACGCTGGAGTGAAATGGCGAGGGGGAGTGGGAGCGGTGACGCATCATGGCTGGATAAATGGAGCGGTTTGGGTTATACAGAGTGCCGCTCTTCCTCAGCCGGTCACTGCTTGTTTCCTGCCCTCTTTTCCTCCTCTTCCTCCTCCTCTTCTCCCTCACCGCCTCGCTGCCAGACTGCTTCCTGTCTCTCCAGCTCTCTCTCTCCCGCCGCTCGCTCTCTCCAGGTATCGCCGGGCTGAGCGTGCACACAGAGTTCCTGCTTCTTCCTGAGCTGCCCGACCAGGAGCGTGCACGTGAGCCACGTCCGCCCGCCTCGCTGTCTCTCTCCTTCGGACTGTCATCCTGCTCGTCTCTATAGGCGCCTGACGTGGAGGGAGGAATTGTGGGTAGGTAAGAGAGGGGAGGAGTGGTGGAGGGGAGGGGAGGAAGCTTCTCAGCCGTGCTCTTCTCCTCCTCCACCTCCTTCTCCTTCTGCTTCTCTTCCTCCACCTCTTCCTCAGAGTCAGAGGAGAGCTGCACCAGTTCAGGAGTCCGCTCCGCTATCGGCTTCTTGTATCCGACAATCAGACACTCCTCCTCCCCCTCCTCCTCCTCCCGCTTCTCTCCTCCCTCCTCATTGGCTGCCTCCTGGGCGGGGCTGAACAACAGCGAGGCTAGCGAACACGAAGGCTCAGCAGTGGAGTAGGAGGGGCCTGGAGTCTCGTCGTCCCAGGCAGACAGACTGAGGCAGCTTCCTGTTTGGATGACGTCATCATAAGTGCCCCCCGCCCTCCCTAGCCCCTCCTCTGATCTTCCTCCAGTCCGCCTCTCCTCTTCCTCACCCTCTGAAATGGCGATGACGGAGCTGCTGTCGCTGGAGCTGCTCGTCCTGTCCAGCTCCAGGGAGGTGGCCGGCGGCTCATACACCGCCTGCAGGTCGTAGTTTTCCAGGCTGAGCGGCGAGCGGGCGAAGCTGACCAGTTCATGCAGGAAGTGGTCGGTGCGGGCCAACAGGAACGGCCGCAGCTCTTCTTCTATGGTGGGCGTGTCCTCCAGGCCGTGGCGAGCGAGCCGTGCCATGATGATGCGCTGGACAATGTCGACTAGCGAGCCGTGCGCACCATACAGCACCGTGAGCTCCCGCCGCAGCCAGGGGCGGAGTCTGTTCAGGTGGGTGGGGTGCCGGCGGAAGCTCTCTGCTGTGATGTCACGCTGCTGCTGCCCCTGGTTACCGACCCCGGCGACACTGCGGACCCGTATGCCGCTGCGGTAAAGGGCGCGGCGGAAGGCCACCGTCTCTCTCTCCCTCAGCCGACGCACAGCTCCACCTTCTCGCTGCAGCCGCTGCCTCGCCACCAAACGAGTCATCAGCCGCCGTGATGCCCGGTCATTGGGGGCCACAGGTACCACAGCCCCCCCGAGTCCTGTCAGCCCCTCAAATATCACCCCACGCTCTGCCAGATCAGCCCCTCCCCTCATCCTCTGCTCCTCCACATCTTCTCCCTCCTCACTATCCTCTGCAACAACAGGAGAGACGGCAGGATTGTGAGGTAGAGGAGGAAGAGCAAGAGGAGGAGAATCAAGGTACCACTCCCACACCCCCGTCCTCTCCCCCGCCCTCCTGCCTCCTCCTCCTCTTCCTCCCCTCTCCCTCCTCCGCCTCCTTGTGGTCGTCTCTCCACCGTCTGCTGCTCTGTGCCTCCTCAGCATCAGCCTCATCTGGTGGTCGCTCCTCGCTGCTGAAGCCATCGCTGCCACCATCGCAACAGTGGCGGCGACACTGCTGTTGGCGGGTGCCGGCCGCAGAGTGTACTCCTTGAAGTCGTCCTCGGCGCGGACCGAGTGCAGGATGGAGGTGAAGGGCTGCTTACAAAGCGGACACTCGGCCTTGTTGTGCGACCACTCCTGGATGCAGGGGAAGCAGAAGCGGTGCAGGCAGCGGTCCAGGTACGCCAGATTGTTGAAACGGTCCAAGCAGATTGGGCACTTAGAGTCAGGTGACGCCTCCTCTGCCGCCATCACTGCCCGGGCTGAGGCCGAGGCGGAGGAGGAGGGAGGAGACGAGGAGGAGGTGGCAGTAGCTGTGGTCGAAGTATTGTTGGTGTTCTTCCTCCTGCTGCTGCGGCCGCCGCTCTCTCTCCTCCTCTCCTCTTCTTCCTCTGGCTGACCGCCTCCAGCTGCAGCGCCTGCACCTCCGGTCGCATTATTATTACGCTGACGCACGCGCAGTTTCATCCGCGTGGGCGCCATCACCTGAACATACACAGAGAACAGGGGGCAGACAGTGAGATCGCTGTCATTTGTAAACAGCTGTCAGCATTTCAGCAGACAGCAGCACTTTTGTATTATACCACTCTGCTTTCTTCTCTTTCTGTGCCATATTGTCACTTTCAAATAAATTCATATTAAATATGACCATGTTTCTCTCCAGTAAAGAACACATAAAAAAAACCCCAGAGGGCCAGAAGCAGCTGAATTTCTCCTGACTTTTATTTGGGTTTTACTTTGTGTGGCAGCAGTGTTTATGAGACTTCAAACCTTTAAAAATGTGAACCAAGTTATTTAGTAAATACCATAAGACACTACTGTCTACTGCCTCACTTCAGACCGCGTATCATTGGTGCAGCAAAACAAGGTAACAGAGAGCTAAACTAGTTCGCACCCTCTCGATTTATACTCTGCACTTTAGTTTCCTATTTAATTTGAGTCTTTTGGGGTTTGAGTGTTCCCATAAAACAAAAACCAAATCCGGCAGGAGAGAATGACACTACATTACTGACATTAGTAGCTGCTACCAGACTAGCATGCTAACACTGCCTAACAGAGACAGTGAGCATTGGCAGCCTCAAATGTTGTCCTCTCTGCTCGCTGCAAACACGTTAATCGGTATTTTATCCAACAACTTTAAACAGCGATAACCAGCAGTACGTGCTCGCTATGATGAGGTAGATAACGCAGCTCGATGACAAACACGACACACAGAAAGGTTTCTGTCAGTTTGTTAGCATGCTAACGCGGTTAGCTTTCCGTACCTGAGCAGAACAAGTAGACTCCCCGGGTTGCTCCGGGGGCTTCTCATCCGGGTTTTTTCTCCTCCTCCGGGCAGAATTCCGCCCCGTGAGCGGCATCCGCCGTCAGAGGGGTTATCGGTCTACCGGGATCCGCCGCTGTGATCCACTTAGACCGAAACTCCCGTTAAAAACGGAGACATTTGTGTCGGGTGTTGTCGCCCGAACCGTAGCTACACACAGCTGGAACGAGAAAGATGCCGCGGTGGATGATGGGAAATGGAGCATCCGCTTTTTTTGTTGAGCCAAAGATCGTCAATAAGGAAGATGACTCACACAAATCATAATTTTGACAAAGTATTTCATTTTTTTTTAGCAAGTATTTAATCATTCCATCTAACGAATTCATAATTATGGCTTAGTATTTCATTTTTCTTACTTAGTAAATTAAAAATGAGTATTTTTATCATGCTAAACCTTTTTTCTTTTCATGGTGGAAAATGGGCTTCCATATAACAACACAACATGATCAAAACGTTTAGATAGATACAACTTGTGATATCAGATATAATATTGTAACAATCACAGGGGACATTTAGTACTTCTAATACTTTAACTACATTTTCCTAATTATACTATTATTATATTTATATTATATTTTTACTGAAGTAACGTTTTCAGAGTAATTTTAAAGTGAGGTATTAGTAGTTCTACTTAAGTAAAGGATCTGAATACTTCCTCCACCACTGACTAATTATATCTCAATATGTCCATGATGACAACCCAATGTGAACAGGCCCCACTGTGTTTATGTTTTGCAGGTAGATGCCCCACTGGTGTCCTGGATCGTTGACTACCTGACTGGAAGACCACAGTATGTGCACCTGCAGCACTGTGTGTCGGACAGGGTGGTCAGCAACACCGGGGCCCCACAAGGGACAGTCCTCTCTCCCTTCCTCTTCACCATTCACACCACTGATTTCAACTATCAGACAGAGTCCTGCCATCTTCAGAAGTTTTCTGATGACTCTGCTGTGGTTGGATGTATCAGTAACGGTGAGGAGGCTGAGTACAGGACAGTGGTGAGAAACTTTGTCACATGGTGCAAGAATAATTACCTGAAACTAAATGTGACAAAGACAAAGGAACTGGTTGTGGACCTGAGGAGGAAAAAGACTCCGGTGACCCCCGTTTCCATCCAAGGGGTCAGTGTGGACATTGTGGAGGCCTACAAGTACCTGGGAGTGCACATTGACAATAAACTGGACTGGTCTACAAACACTGAAGCCCTGTACAAGAAGGGACAAAGCCGCCTCTATTTTCTGAGAAGGCTGAGGTCCTTCAACATCTGCAGGACGATGCTGAGGATGTTTTATGAGTCTGTGGTGGCCAGCGCTCTCCTGTTTGCTGTCGTTTGCTGGGGCAGCAGGCTGAGAGTGGCGGATTCCAACAGACTCAACAAACTGATCAGAAAGGCCAGTGATGTTGTTGGGGTGGAGCTGGACTCTCTGACAGCGGTGTCAGAGAGGAGGATGCAGTCTAAAATACGTAGCATCCTGGACAACACCTCCCACCCACTCCACAACGTGCTGGTCAAACTCAGGAGCACTTTCAGTGACAGACTGACTCCACCAAGATGCACCACAGAGCGCCACAGGAAGTCATTCCTGCCTGTGGCGATCAAACTTTATAGCTCCTCCCTCAGAGTGTCAGACACCTGAGCAGAACTCATTTACGGACTCATGATGTGCAATAACGTATTCATAACTAAGTGCAATAACTTGTTCATAGTATTCATAACTATGTGCAATAACTTCTTCATTACAATGTGCAATAACCTTCTCTTTATTATAGCATTTTTTTCTTATTTGTACTTATTGTATTTTACACTTATATTTTATGTCTATTTATATTTCATTTATTTATTTCCTTTCTACTAGTACTTCTCTATACATGTGAGCGACTGTAACCGCATAATTTCCCCTGAGGGGATCAATAAAGTATTCTGATTCTGATTCTGATTTCTGAAATGAGTCGCAGAGAGACATCACCTCCCTGCTTTATCGTTACAGTTGTAACAGGCCGTGGTCTCAGTGCTGCCCCCTGACGGTGTGGATAGAAAGCGTCCTACTGACCACAGAGAGCACAGTCAGATTAAAATAGTCTGTTTTCTTTTAATCGTGCATTTTAGTACAGCTAAACAGGAGAGAAACATATGCAAGACTTTTCGAGGCTGGAATTTAATATAAAGACAGTAATTAACGTGGTTTTAAGTTTTAATGTGTTATTGAATCTGTGGTACCAACACTCCGAAGCACAAGATAGCGCTTTAAACGCTAGCTACCAACCGCCGTTAGAAACAGGAAGAAGAGGAAGAGCAGGAGCAGGAGCAGGAGCAGGAAGAGCAGGAAGAGCAGGAGGAGGAGGAGCAGGAAGAGGAGGAGGAGCAGGAGCAGGAGGACGAGCAGGAGGAGGAGGAGGAGGAGCAGCAGCAGCAGCAGGAGCAGGAGCAGGAGCAGGAGCAGGAAAGAAGCGGGTGTAAACAAACAAAACAAAATCGTAACTTTCGGTATTTCAGCGTTAAATCTGGGTTAAATAAGAAGATGGTGACCTTCAGCAGACGGGGCCTGGACATGCTCTACTCTGTGGTACAGTCACTTCACCTGCTTTCAGATAAACGTTGTTCTCAGTTACCGGAAAGGAGCCTGGTTAAGCTAGCGGCTAACGTTTGGCTAGCGGCTAACGGTTAGCTAGCAATCAGCTAGCCATCTTAGTTTTGGCCAAATTTCACATGTTTTACAATTAAAATGAAGACGGTAGCACGAAGCTCGAATAAAAAAGAAACGGTCTTTGTTTTACTAGATGATGAATGCCGTTAGTTAGTTAGATAGTTAGTGAGAGGGGGGTTTGGTTCCTGTTGGTGTTAACAGTTATATTACATTTAGTTGGTGACTTTGGACAGTTAAACACATTACTAATAAACAATCCCAAAACGTTTGGACCTCTGGGCTGTATATCCTTATCGTCATGGGATTCATTGTATTTATTGAGAAAGTTGAGATGTCATTATTCATTTTACGCCACTTATTTTAACAGACAAACTTATTCTTCTTCGTCTTTAAGCTTTTAAGTTGCACAAACTGTACCTCCTGGCATCTTTGATACTCAGATCATATTTAATATCCATCTCATCAAAGGAGATGGATATTAAATCTGCCACCCTCTTTACCATCATGTGGTTTATAAAACAGTCCAGACTTCAGCTGAAAATGATGAGTTTATTGATAAATATGAATTTATATGTGTTGTAGATGGACATGTATATATGTAACGTCAAAGCATCCATTCAGATACATTCCTCAGCCTTTTTGTTTGATTAGTTAATGGAAACCTTTTGTCTGTCAAAGCAGTAATCAGTTTTCTGACTTGTAAACAGCGTTCATCATCACCCACACTCATTGATCCAGTGTTATATTGTCAATGCACAGTGTTGTATTGCAACTCTCAACTACCACGTCTCTCCTCATTGCCCAGTTTGTCTGATGGTTTATTTAAATCTCTAGAATTACTTGATCTTTAAGTGATGTTCTGTATGTGATGGAAACTTTATTTCACATTGTTCCACTCAGTGTCACTTTTATATATAGATAATAAATCATCCAGTCATGATGCTGTTTTCAGGTTCTTTGTTGTCACTGAAAGACTTAAATGATTCTCTTACATCATGTTTCTGGTTTTCTGTGTCTCAGGTCTTGCTGGCTGTTGTGGTCTTGTCCTGGTCTTATGTGATCTACGCCAGCAGGATCGCAGCTCGTTGGTCGCTGGAGAAGAGGACCGCCCTTCTCCAGCAAGGCTGACAGCTCATTGGACCGCTGACAGAGGTGAGTGTTTGTCCACAAACTAGATACACGATTGTGTTTTTATAAGGTGAGACGCTGCCTGGTTTGTTCTCAAACTCCAGTTATTAGGACTGCAGCTAACTATCTTCATTATTGATTAATCTGCTGATTAGTTTTTGTCTTTAAAATGTAAAATAGTGAATAAAAGCCATCACACTTCCCTGATAAAAGATATTCAGTTTTCTGTTACAGAAAAGCAGCAAATATTCACTATGAGAAGCTGGAAAATTAAAAAAAATTATAAAAATAGTTGCTGATTCATTTTCGACTAATCGTTTCAGCAGTTATTGATTTTTACGGCAGAGTTCTTGCACAGTAAGTCTTATTGACAGGTGGACGATTGCTTTAACTGACAAAGCTTGATGACGGATGTGATGTAAAAAAACTTCTGTTTGACTGACTCTGTTCAGACTCACTCTCTTTTCAAACACGTGGTCTCCCTGTCTGGTTTTGTTCTGGTTCACACGATGTAAATGTGGTTTCTTCTCTCTCTCTCTTTCGTGCTCTTTGTCTTTGTCTCTTGTCCGTCGTCCTGCTCTGGTCTCAGCTCTGATGGACCCTTTAAACCCTCCTGGGCTTCTGAGAGACTTGACCTGACAGACCTGTAGAGACCGGACGTACTGAACCACCTCAGGAGTGGACTGAACCTGCGGGACCTCTAAAAGCTTCCTGCCCGACGGGGTCTGAGCTCGTTCAGGATTGGAAACAGCACAAGACGTCTGTGGCATTGAGGGAGAATAAACCAAATAACTGCACTGAGACGGGACATTCCAGACCCCAAACACAAGGATTTCTGGGTCCAGTATTTGGTTGTTTTGGTAGAGATGAGCCGATGAAGCCTCATGAAACCTTCTGTCTGTTCGTGCAGAAAAAGATTTGAAGTTTCAGTGACACCTGCTGGTTTGTAAAAGTTACAGAAACTCTTCAAGACTACAAAGCACCTCAACATGTCTCTGGTTTAATACTCTCAGTCTTTTATGTTTGTAATAAAAGTCCAAGTAGAGTTATTTATTCATTCTGTAATACTGCACTACAGCTGAAACAATCAATCAAAATTTATCTGCAACTATTTTGATTATCAACTAATCATTTCAGTCATTTTTGAAGGAAGAAAAGTCAAAATTTCACTGGATTCAGCTTCTTAAATGTGAATATTTGCTGGTTTCTACTGAATATTTTTGCCAAAAAGCCATTTGAAGACTTCACCTGAGGCTCTGGGAAACTGTAATCGATATTTTTCACTATTTTATGAATGAATCAAGAAAATAATGAAGGTAACAAAATCCACCTGGACCAGGAGGCAATGTGCCGGACTGTTTCTTGGCCATTTCACCTTCAGACAGAGCCAGGCTAGCAGTTTCCCCCTGTTTCCAGTCTTTATGCTAAGATAAGCTAACCAGCTGCTGGCTGTAGCTTCATATGAATCAGTGTGATTGCTACATATTGATCTGCTCCTTTAATCACCAGAGAACTGTTTTATGTTCAGATGTTAGTGTACCAGGAGAACCATTTCTAATGTGGTTTATTTAGTTTTATATTTGTACTTCATTCTGATGTATCTGTCTGGATTTGTTTTTGATTTTAAAGAGTTGTTTCTACGTGTCAGAAAGCCTCTTTTAGTCCGCTGTGATTGGTGATCAAATAAAACCACCGATATGAATGGAAACACACACGTCAGCTTATTGTGCGTGTGTGTGTGTGTGTGTGCGTGTGTGTGTGTGTGTGTGTGTGTGTGTGTGTGCCCTCTGATGTATTCAGTAACTAAAAGCTCACACACACACACACACACACACACACACACACAGAGTCTTGTTGTATAACGGTGAGACACTCTTTGATGTGTGTGTCCTCACATATGTAAATGCTCTTAACAGAATGGGTGACTGGGGGGCAGAGAGAGAGAGCGAGAGAGAGAGGCTCTTCAGGTGAGTACTCATTCAATTAACAAAAACACTTCAAACACACACACACGTTCTCTCTCATCTGTAATTAAACCCAGCTCTCTCTCTTCTTCTTCTCTCGCTGTGTTTTATTTTTAGGGGGTTCCAGATAAATCCAGTCTGATATTCCATCAAAGAAACTGTTGAACAAAAACTGCCTCCCATCAGTAACTGAACCCTAATTTAACAGCTGAACAACAGACCTGACATTGAACGTGTGACATGTTTCATAAGTTTGCTGCAGGTAGTGACACCTTACTGACGTGTGTCTGTGATCGGGTTTAGATACGCAGCAGAGCAGTTTGTTCATCAGACGTCCAACAGTTAACTCTCAGAGTACTGATGAATATTAGAGTGTAAGTGCGTTATGTCGACGCTGTTTTATGGCAGAATGAAACCAAAACAAACGACAATATAAAACAGAAAAGCCGGAAGTCCTCACAGAGAAGCTGCATTTTTACTTTGAAACTTTACATTTTTTATTCGATTATCAAAATAGTTGGAGGTTAAGTTGTTCTAACTTGCACGCTCAATTTTCCATTAATTCAAATCTCATAACTTCATTAAAATAAGTAATTTCTTGTTCAAAGTAAAATAAAAAAAAGTGAAAACCATGTTATATCTGAAGAAATGGAGCCAAAAGTCAAAGTGACGAAGGAGAAATGTAGAGAGGAGTTGTTGTTTATACAACACTGTGCAAATGTTCAATTAGAAAATGTGTGTGTGTGTGTGTGTGTGTTTTATGAAAAGGAAAAGCAAGCTGCCTTTTGCAGCTGTGCTCGTATTCAAACCACTCATGCAGATGAGCCCATATAACACACACACACACACACACACTCTCTCTCTCTCCTCTCACGCTGCAGTACTCGGTCTATTAATCACATGTACTAATATGTTGAAACAAAGAGTCAAATTTATATTCTAATTTAAAAACACTATGGAAGCCTGGAGGAGCCACGGTTGCTGAGATGTTTTAGATTCATTATTTTGTTATCTGGAGTTTTCTCCTATAAAACCTGATATATGGGATTTAACCTCTACTGAATACTTAATATGAAGTTTAAATACCAAAAATAGTGAGATATTCAGCTGACCATCTCTCACTAAAGGAAGTAGACCTGCACACAATCTAACTGTTATCATGTCGGCCATCTTGGCTGCTAACAGGTAAACAAATCCCTTCATCTCCGTCTCTTCAAGTCGTCCATCTGCTCAACAATGTGACATGAATATTCATTCAACACATCGCTGCCAGCAGAGATGTTAATGAGCCATCTTCACATCCTGAACTGTCAAACTACCCTCACCATCATCAAACTGAAGAATCCAGATTTATTGTTAATACACAGTCTGCATGCACACACATCCACAGAGAAAAGTAAACACAGGCTGATATCCATCTCTACATTTTAAGAATCAATACTTGATTATTCAACTGATTGGCTTCACCCAGTCCTAATCGTTAGCGGTCAAAGCCTATAGCCTAGCAGCTATGCTAAGCTGCTAACTCACTGATTTCTTGCTCCATTTGAGCTGTGAAATGTAGAGAATCCAACACACACTGCAGTGTATATAATAATTAATGGAGAAGAGGAGAAATATTTTGTATTTGTGCTGAAGTCACATCAGAAAACAAGGAGGCTTCTTACTAAAATATGATCAAATATACTTCAGCAATCAGAAATTGTCAAATAAAGAATTTGATGTTTGACGATGATTAACACCAGTTATGATCATGTGTTTAAGATGCAGGGACCTTAATTAAATAGATATGTAACAGATCCACAGGTTGATGCATACATGTAACATACTGTGACACATTATATTTACTTTTCAGGAACAAACACGATAAACTCAGAGTTTTTGGGGATCAGGCTGGATCCAGGAGAAGATCGTTGTTCAGAAACCCCGGCATGGAGGAGTACAGCTCTCGCTCTTTCTCCGCCTCTGCCTCCGTCTCCATGGTGATAGGTTTGGTTGTTTTGGCGTCAGATCCAACGTCCTTGGAGACCAGAGACGTCTTCTTCCCCTCCAACCAGTAAGTCACCATGTCCCCTTTTCCCTGTTAGAGACAGACAGATCCAGAGGGTTACTGGGCAGCTCCCAGTGCTCCCAGTGCCTGGCAGAGCTGGGCTGTGGTGGGAGCGGGCGGGGCGGCTCACCTTGACCTGCAGCATCCCTCTGCACTCCAGCACGTAGCCGCCGATCTCCTCCAGCAGGTAAAAGGTGCTGGAGCTGCACTGAATCTTCAGGGCTGGAAAGACAGCGACTGTTAGCACCTCCCAGCTACATCTGCTACGCTACAGGCTGCTGCTACCTGCTCAAATCTCACCAGGTAGCCATTATAGAGCAGGTAGTAGGTTAGCATTATGACACAGTTAATATAGCAAGTCTAGCTAACTCATATCATAAACATTAGGTGTACAGACCGGATAATCAAACCTCAGTTCAGTTGTGGTTTCTGTGGTCGTGCAGAGCTGAAGCTGAACACTCGACCACTCACTGTCTGAAAGTACTTTTATGTTGACAGATAAATAAATCCAGGAGTAAACAGTCAGCAGATATGGACATTGTCTGGGTGTCCTTGAACGCACCAACATGGAGAGAGTATATATAGTATAACAGTCCCCGCTCACGTTAATGAACACACAGAGGTGAGTCGGTGTGATGTAGAGATGTTACTGTGTTGGCAGCAGAGTTACCCAGGCTGGTGGACTCCATCCTGGACGCTGTGTTGACTGTATCTCCAAACAGACAGTAACGAGGCATCTTCGTCCCTACAACCCCCGCTACCACCGGACCTAAAGACAGACAGAGACATTAAGAGACCGGGAAATACTGTAGCTTCAATGACAGATTCTGATTTGTTTTTTAGAAACTGTACCGGAGTGAATCCCCGCCCGTATCTGCAGCTGTGTGTTGGGTTTGTGGGGGATCCTGAAGGTGCGACAGACGCCCACCAGGTCCAGAGCCATGCTGGCGATCTCGGAGGCATGGAGGATCCCGTTCTCCTGGGGAACACCAGACACCACCATGTCTACACCCCCACACGATGACACAGTAAAGACATTAAATTACACCTTCATGAAGGGACTGTTTTAGAGTTTGTTTTGGTGGAAGCTGTAGTTTGTGCTCTACTAAGAGGTGTTTCTAATATTTTGTCCACCTAAGGGTAGACTAAATAGTGTGTGTGTGTGTGTGTCACTCACAGGCGTCTCCGATGGTTTCCACCTTGTAGACGTCGTAGTTGTCGATGATGTCGTCAAACGTGGTGTAGAGCTTGTTGAGCAGGTCCACGACCTGGTAAGGAGTGCTGCTGCTGGACAGCTGCGTGAAGCCCACGATATCACTGCACACACACACACACACACACACACACACACTTTAGACTTCCACATCTAGGTTTTGACAGACTCAGTCAGTCAGTTCCTGTCTCTGCTACCTGAAGAAGACGGTGGCGCTGACGTAGCTCTGAGCCTGCAGCGGTTTCCCCTGCCGCAGGTCATCAGCTACCTGTTTAGGAAGCATACCTGCAACACAAACATGCAGATATTGGTATTTTATTTAGCCAGGAAGTCTCTTCAGATACATGATCTCTTTTACAAGAGAGCACTGCCCAAATGGCAGCGTAGTTAACACAAAGTCAAGGTTCCATCCAAATGAAGCGCAAATTTGAACAGAATTTCCAGAAAATCTTCAATTTTTATGCGCAAATTGATGATTTGCATAAAAACAGTTGGATGCAAATGCATGTAGAGGAGAGTAACAGAGTCCGACGCATGCATATACAGGATGTCATAATCCAGAACAAATAAACATGTGGACTGAGTAAAAGGAAAATAAAAAAACACTTTGCGTTTGTGTTTCTTTATGAGGTTATCAGCATGAGTGTGGAAAGTTAATTTGTCATTCAGCTGTATGAAGAGACCTTTTCTAATTCAGTCCCACCTGTCGTTTTAATATGAGTAATAATATCTATCTTTACAGAATGGGCATGATGGAGATGTTTTGTGTATTCAGGGTTGATTTTAATTAAGATGGTGGCTGCTGTTTGGAGATTGGTTGATTTAAACAGGGCAACTGTATAGATAACTGTATCATCTGCATATAAAGCTTTAACTTCAGAGTTGGACATCAGTAAACTGGCGTGATATGTGCAGGTGTGTGTGTGTGTGTGTGTGTGTGTGTGTGTGTGTGTGTGTCGTACTGTATAGCAGCCTGTCAGTCCTCTGTTTCTCGTGCATCAGATCCTGAGTCCGCTCGGCCACCAACACCTCCAGGTGTTTGCTGTACTTCTCCATCTGAAACACAGACAGTTGGACCTTACTGTTACCATATTATAACCTTCATGAAGGAGGATTTACTGCAGGACTGTTGGGTTAGACTGGTTTTCCCAATAAACTGGCAACTAACTGTTGATCACAATAAGACAAAAGTTTGTGCCGTTAATATAATTTGATGTGACATAATAATATAATTTGATGTATGCAAAGCTGAAGTATTTGAAAGTAAATGATATGAAGTTGTGATTCTATATTAATGTCTGCTGTGTGTGTGACGCAGGTTGTTACCAGGTTCATCATCATGTCCACTGGGCTGACTTTGATCGGGTTGATTCGGTGAACAAACTTCTTGATTTGTTCAAAGGTGGGCCGGTGGGCAGGATTATGAGAACGACATCGCCGGATCAGCTACAGAAACACACGTGGGACAAAAGACGGCAGAAAAGGTAAGAGAGAGATTTCTTGTGACTGTGATGCAAAGTTTTCCAAAATGGCCGGTGAATGTTGAGATTGAACAAAAGAGAAGCGGATGTTTGATGGACACACTTCTCCATTTACATTTCTTGGTGTATAAACTGTGTTTAAATTCACTGTTTTCAGCAGCCTTCATGTCTGTAACCACGCCCACCTCATCATTTGATATTAGCTAACAGAACATCACTTTGATTTTGAAAATCCTGAAATCCCAACACAGGAAAAGAAAAGTGTCTGATAAGATCTTGTGTTGCCTGTGAGCCCACAAAATTAGATTTTTGTTGTTTTGAGGAGTTTTATTTCAAAAACAGGCTAATTAGTGTAAAAGCTTGAGGAATCCTTCAGGAGAGGATGAACAGTTTCAGAAAAGCAATTATGTTTTCCAAGCAGAAACTATGCATGTGTCAACTCACAACCAATCACATTTTAGTCAGGGAATGATGTCACTTCCCACAGCATTCAACATGCTAGCTAACAACTTAGCATACAAACAAAAATAATCAAATTTGCACTCCTCTATCGTTGTATTGTCCCTCAAGCAATCAATGAGTCAAACTTTATTTGTATAAAACCTTTCATACAGGTTAGTGCAGTTCATTAAGCATTAAAACAAATGGAGACGAGAAATACAAATGATGTAAGTGAAATAATAATAAAACAGATTACAGACAATAAAACACAAGAATAATGGTGGGTTAAAAGCAGATTTGGACAGTGTGTGCACACCTCTACGTAGTCAGCAGGACAGGGGCAGGTGTTGTCGGCTTTACTGGAGATCAGCTCTGGTAGAGGAGGACACCAGGCGCTCTCCAGATTAGACTCCTCTGCCTGCAAAGTATGTGTTCAGTCATCTATTTGTCCTTCATTTAACCAGTGCCCTAATCAACAAGGCAGCGTACATAATAACCTGATGATAAACATCAACGCAAACGTAAAAGAAACCCAGGTGGCTCTCCATCAGACAATCACAGAGTTACAGTGGAGTGACAACCAGTCAGATTGTGACTTACTGGGACGGGGTCGCTGCGAGTAGCAATCTCCAGCAGAATGATGGAATAACTGGGAAAACATACAGAGGTTATCAACGTGACTCTGTGGGTGTATATATCACATTGTGGGGATTCATCTGCCATTTGGGGAAAGAACAACTAGGAACACTTAATTTCCGAAGTGGTCCGACAACACGTTGTATGAACTAGTTCTGACTGAGCATAACCCGACCCTTAGGCATGTTGTAGTTATGTTTAAGTCTCCAATTAATGTAAGTAATAATGTAAGTCAATGCAATGTTCCCCTAAGTGACAAAAACTAGTTTTTCTGTGTTCGATACCTGAACACGTCTCCAGCCAGCGTCGGCTCCATGTTAGAGTTATGAAACTCGGGCGGCATGTACACCTCCAAGAGTCTCTGCTGATAGGTGGAAAGAGGATCCGCCCCATCGTCCCTGCGATACATTCTCAGCCCGTAATCTGACAGGACAGACCACATGTCAGTCAAAATCAGAAAATGAAACTGTCCAATCAGTGTCCAGGATTTATGCTGTGTTCCAGAGATTTCACTATCTGCTGCCTTACTGTGTTAGCCATAAAATAGTAATTTTAACACAATTAAAACACTTTTTTAATTTAAAAAATGGAAATTAAAAACAAGCATTGTAGATTAAACATATTGGTATATATACTACAGCACACATTCATATTACCAGTTATTTTGCAGACCCAGCGGTCGTCTAACACACAGTTTAGAGACTTGAGTCGCCCGTGACAGATCCTGTGTTGGTGGAGGTACGACATCCCTCTGGCGATGTCTGTAGCAAAGGAAAACCTGGCAGAGCACAGAAAACTGGGAATTATTTATTTTTCTTACCCAAATTAACCTGTTTCATTATATTACATTTCTTTATTATTAGTCCAAACCCACATTAAAGTGACATAAATACACACTTTGTGTCTAGTAATTTCTGTAATTTGAATTAAATCAACATGCTGGTGTACCTGAAGCCCCAGTTCAGCGGGATCTCCTCATTAAGAAGAACATCGTTAATGCTTCCTTTTGGGCAGTACTCTGTCACTATGGCAACATTAGGCACCTCAACACACCCGCCAATAAACTTGCACAGGTTGGGGTGATCGAGCTCCCTGGAGATGGAGAAAGAGAAAGAGTCAAAATACCATATTTTAAATATTAGGGTCACATTAGATGAGGAATGTAGATGTTACCTGACTTGTTTGACTTCCTGTCTTATGGTTTTGGACAGAGAGAAAGTCTTTGTTTGAATCCTCTTGATGGCCACCGTCCTGCCATCACTGGAGAAGACAATTATTAGAAAGAATTAAGTACTCTTTTAGTCAATAACAAAAGTAGGTACCGAACATTAGGCAACGTATCTGAATAGTATTGAACTATTTCAAATAAAACCCAGCCCTAATCACAACTCCGTAACGAGCAGCATCAAAAGAACTACTACTGTGTTGACAGCATGAAAGAGGTTTAAATAGACAGACAGGTAGGCAAACAGGTGGGCGTACTATATGCCAGTGCAGGTGAACAGTGTTTTTCGGGTCCCTGGTTGTCCTGTATAGGAGCTGAGAGCCGTCACGCAGCTGGTGTTACTGTCACTGTTCCCCACCGGTACACTCATTATACTGCCCAAGGTCATACGAGCTTCCTGATCTACAGAGAGACAGAAAGAGAGACAGGTACACTTTAAATTTAAAACAACCTGTTTCAGTCAGTTGACACAGTTGGTTGTACATTTAGACCAGTTTAGACTGGTTTCAGACCTGTTTCAAATGCACGTTTGAAACAGTTTGGGGCCATTTGAGACCAGTTTAAGAACTCTTTAGAGCGACTCTAGACCTGTACAGACAAGTTTCAGATCTGTTTAGTGCAGTTTCAGACCTCTTGTGACCAGTTTACACCAGTTTCAGAGCAGTTCGGAGATTACTAAACTAGTTTCAAGCAGTTTAAACCGGTCTGATCTGGATTGGTACAGTACCTTGTTTTATCATAGTGAAGTCGATGATCCAGCTCTCGTCCCACAGCAGCTTCTGTTTCTGGTACCTCAGCCACTGCACGAGACAGATTTATTAGGGTTTTATTATTGTGTTCTTTTGGCAGGGTTTCTGTTAGCACGTGTGATGTGTGAGTTCTCACCACAGCAGTCAGTACGAAGCAGAGGCAGAGCAGGCTGAGCGGCAGGCTGATGGCCAGCTTGGTGGTCGGGGTCATAGGGCATTCACCACAGTCAGCTGGACAGGTGGAACAAAGCTCTGCCTCCTCACAGACGCCATCACCACACACTTAGAGGGGAGAAAGGAGTCTAAGTAGCTACTTGTTCATGCTGGAGGATGTGGCTGGGCACAATGACGCTTAGGCTGCTGAGTTACACCAAGGTCTTTTTTTATAAACTAAACATGGCCTTGAACTATTTTTTGTTCCCATGCAATCCATTACAGTAGCTTTTATCTACCTTTGCTGGTCACATGACCCTCATATTTGTTTCTATAGTCATGCTAGGAAGTAGAGAGGGACACAAACCAACATAACCTACCTACAGCAGGCAGCACGGTGCTCTTGGCCTCAAGAGCAACCTGCATGCGACCGACTCGTATGTGAGCGATGAGCGAGGTTAAGCCAGCATGGACCAGAACCACCTGCAAGATGGAGTAATGGGTTTACCAGGTTAGTTAGTAACACCAGCCAGTTGGTTGGATCTGAATTTAGGAGTTTGTCCCTAAAAAAACAAAACAAAGAGAGAGTTGGGTAATCCGTAGGGAGTTTGGTGGTTGATCATATACCTTGAAAATTAGCAAAAAACCTCAAAGAACTTGAGAGCTTAAGGCGGAGAGTTAGAAACATTAGTGATATGAAGTAGTGTATCATCTGCATACAAATATATTAACCTATGTCAGGCTGTTGATTTTTTGTAAATGCTCTTTCCCACCTGTAGTGGTTTCTTCCATGTAGTCCTTATGTTTTAAGACTTTTGGCTAGGTAAACCTATTGAGAAACTGCTGTATGTGATATTGGGCTTTACAGATAAACTGGACTTGACATGTGAGTGCGTTACCTTGGCAGTCCAGTTGGTCTGGGTCATCTTGCCGGAGGTAGAGATGGTGTGTGTGAAGATTTTTCCGTCGTCAGGTATCCAGGGACCACAGATGCTCTCTGATGTCTGAAAGTTGGTTTATTTAACGTTTATTAGTGTCTGTTATTTTAGACATCGCTACAGCTTCAAACAGTGAGGAAGACAAAGACAGAACATTTTAAAAATTAAAAATAAAATATGTACCATGTGTCCCAGTGGACAGGAGTGGATGTTAGCGTGATGAATGCAGCAGTTTTCACCGTCAGCGTCTTTCCAGTTGGCCGGACAGTCGTGATGTTCACAAAACCTCCGAGCTGCTTCAGCATTTACTATAGAACTGAACACACATACACAACAGACCAGTTTAGTTCGCCCAGTCTAAAAGAAGTGTAAGGCAGTCAGTCTGGTTTAAATCCAGTATAACCAGTATTAACCTGTGTGTGAAGATGTGGTTTTCAATGGCCCAGTGGTAGAAAGAGTCCTGGGCCGTTACCGAGTATGTGACGCTGAACACCTCACTGGTCTTCACCGTCTCTGGAGGACGGACCACCCAGGCCATCTCCAGACCTGGACGATCGACATATACAATATCAGAGAGAGAGAAAATTAACCAGCAATCAGACTAATAAATAGTGTTTAATTCAGTTATGATGGAAGCTAGATTATCTCACAGCATAACTGACTTTATTTCTGTAGTATTTACTTATGTGAAAGCAGAGTTTACTTATTGGTTCACTGGAGTATTTATGTTATATAAAGACAAGATAAAATTACAAAATTGTCAGAAGAAAATTGGTTTATAAAAATCACATTTCACAAACAGGAAATAATAACTTCCTTCCTGTAGTACAGTTTAAACCAACAACAGCAAAAACAAGATAAAACTAAACTTTTTTTTTGGTCAGTGATTAAGTTCACATACTCCCAAAGGCTTTTAGTCTTGTTTTACACATTTAATAGCTATGGCTGGGTATCAAACTCCAATACATGTTGAGTTAAAACCTAAAGGAGTTCGTAGCATTGAGTCTCAAAAACTGTAAAGTACCGACAGTTGGCATGAAGTGCTTGGTCACATTCTCAGACTCTTTTACATATTCACATATTTTCTGATCTAAACCTGGAAACTTTTCTATCTTTACACTATATTTTATTTAGGCAAAGTTCTTACTTTACATTGAAGCAACAAACATGGTTATATTCTCCAAACTAAGATACTGAAAAAGCATTGTTTTTTAATTGGTTTTGTACTGGCACTGACATTTACACAAAATCTAACACTACCTGGCCCTATTTATATCAGCTGTGTACTCTACAGACTGTGATACAAACTCTATTTTCAGCTATTCAGGATGTCTGTATTTGTTGCAAGCAGACTTTAATCTCACACCACAGTCACTCGTTTATCCGATCAGCTGTTAACTCAAAAACACAAAACATGAAGTCAGACTGTAGTTATCAGTCAGATTCTCACCTCCACAGTCGATCATGTTGTACTCGTTGGGTTTGTCCAGAGGCCAGCAGTCGTACTCGCTGTTGTCCAGGTCATGCCAGCAACACGTCGGACCAACGCAGCAAACACACACCTGGAAACAACACAACACACCTGATCGATCAATGACCAGAAACAAAGAACTAATGACTCATAATCCACCAATAATCCAATAACCAGCACAAACACACACACACACACACACACACACACACAAACATCTGGGCTGCTGTGTTTAGAGATAAATAATGAAATGATGTGTACCTGACTTTGACCAACATAATATACAAATATGAATTTGGCTTCATAGATTTAAATCAGATAAGAGAGAGGAAGAGAAGGATTTGTCCAACACATATCCAATTAAAACATAAATTAAGGCAATAAAGATACATTCAAAGTATTTTAAATCTTCAAAGAAATAAGCCTTAATTTGATAAAAAGTCAAATTGCCCAGGATTTTAAAAACCGTAAAACATGTAAATTATTTTTCTCTTAATTATTAGACTCATCAAAATTCACACCAGCCGTTTTGCTGAATTTGGTGAGCTGCTTCTCTACAACCTGCAAAGGTTTGTATCATTGTGATAAAGAAGACCAGGAAGAAATAAAGTGCACATCAGGCAGCATCACGATCAGCGTTCCAGCTACTTTTGCTTAATAATAATAACATGAAATACGGTCAGTTCACCACAGTTAAGATTGTTTTTAAACACTGAATAATAATGAATAATTTAATAGGAGAAACTAAACTAATCTGACATTTAACGTCCCAATTAATCCCAGTTTTAATGTTAATTAATTAACACTTTTAGACAAGTTAAAAGCAGATGTTGGATGTGAAGTCTTACCCAGAGCAGAAACCAAAATCTTTGCCTTTTCTTCATGTTGCCGCTGAAGGACAGACAGGCTTAAAAGAGAGACAGGTAGGCAGACAGACAGGTGTTCGTGGACATCTGCAGCTTCTGAGCTGTTGAATCGAGACTCAGTGATGAGAAGAGCAGGAGGAGAGGAGTGGGGGGGTGGTCGAGAGAGGTAGGAGAGACTAGAGAGAGAGGTGAATCCAGACATTTCCAGCCTGCAGGTCGGACCTGAACACATGGAGCTGATTGTGACGTTCACTGCCCTCCGGTGGTGAGTGCTGTTACTGCACTGATCTCTACCATCAATAGTGTCTGTTTTACCATCTAAAAACAAAGCTAATCAATTAATCGTTTAAGTAATTTTATTATTATTATTATTATACTATTGGCTATTTTTTGCATATGATATGAAACTGGTGTAAGGGTCAGTATAAACACGGGCACAGATCGCTTCATTATGTTTAAATCTAAACTTAAAACCTTTTCCATCACAGTTGATCATTTAACGTGTGTCTCCAGTTTGGTTTCACTATTAGATATTTATTGCTCTCATTTTAAATGTTATTTTCAATGATTATTCTTTTTTGTGAAGCCATTTGATTTGCAAATGTGTATGAAATGTATATAATTCTGTTTGCCTTACTCCTGTTACTAATACTACTACTGCTACCACTAATACTTTTACTACTTCTACTACGTTGCTAGTACAACTCTCAATTCGACAACTGATTCTACAACCACTACAACAATTATTGCTAGTACTTATTACTGCAGATTACTACTTACTGTATACAAATACTGCTACTATACAACAACTAGCTAAAACAACAAGTGCTGCTGTCACCTATTTTTGTGATTAATAGTTTATTTACTTTACTTTTTTGTAATGGAGTTTGAGTAAGGGCTCTGAATACTTCTTCACCCACTGATTATTATAGTTCTGCTGCTGAGTACTCCTGTACTGTGTGTACTACAGTACACTGTATATATAATGTCAGTCCATCGTGGCTCTGGGAGACGCTGTAGTGTCAGATTACATGTTGTCAGCAGCTTCATCTGTCCGTTGATTTGCTGACAAATGAGCTCAACATGTTTACAGTCAACATGAAGGAACACGAGCGCCAACGGTCCATCTGTGTTTAGGTCAACAGTTAGTTTGTGGGTGAAGATGAAAAAGAAATCTGTCTTAGTTTAAATCTGACAGACTTCCTCTCTGTCTGTCTGTCTGTCTGTCTGTCTCTCAGTCTCTGTCTCTCTCTCTCTGCCCCCCCCCCGTCCCGGGTTGGTCGGGTTCTGCCGGCACGCGACACCAGCCTTTCGAATTCCAACTACCAATCAGCGAGTGCACGAGGACAACCTTCGGAACGTTCGTGCGCGCGCGACGCTCGGCTCGTGTACGGCCTCGCGAACCAAACGAGTTTAGTCACAGAGGAGATTTTAACGGGTTTATTTCGCTTAAAAACGACTATTTTAATAACCGCATGTTTTTACCGTCTGAAATCGAGTGTTTGACCGACATTTACCGACGCCTTTTTCCATTTTAACGACATTTTGAACTTTATACCGGTACCGGGTCCGTGTCGCCGTGCTGAGATGTGTTTTCAAACTGTTGCCAAAAGTGGATATTAGCTTGGTTTTTGTCCCGGGTCGGACCGGACCGGACCCTCCCGGGCCGGTGTGGGATAGTTACTTAGCCAAGTGGACTGACCTGGGTCCCGGTTTTATTCGTGTCCCGGGTTAAAGGCGGAGGATGCTGACCCGGGTCAGCCTTGTTCTGCTGTCCTCGTTCAGTATGTGGTGCCAGGGCCAGCGCTTGGACCACAACAGGTCAGGGATTTATAGCCTATCTCTTTATTTTACAAACATAATGCTCCTGTATTATTAACAGTATTTAACAGCGTGCCGAGGTTCTACGTGTTGAATTTATAGAGACTTTTAAAAAACCTTTTCCTCTCTGGACATACTGTAAATAGTATGTAGTGATTTTATCGCGTGCTTTATGGTATTTTAAGCTAATTATCCTAAATAATTGTATTTGTCTGGTGCCTTTCAAGGTACACAAAAACGCAACACCTGTAAACAGACTTATAAACAAATACAGAAATATGAGTGTATATTATCCATTACATCCAAATAAACTGTGATGTGTCTGAGGCACTGGAAGGAGAATTTAACAGCTAATGTATTGTTCTTTTTGGTATTTATTGTAATGGCAGTCTTTTTTCCTTCTGACTGATTATGTTTCACATTAAACTGATGCTGTTTGTGGCTCAAAGGCACTAAAGTCGCCCACTATAAAGAATAGATTAAAGTAGATTATACTTTATGGATAATGAAGAAATGAGAGACAAGAAAATCCAGACTGTGTGGAAAAGTAAGGGGAGGTAAAGGCAGGAGAAAATATGATGATTGAAAACTGAAAAAGAACGTGATGGAGGACAGAAGTGTGACTGGAAAGAGAGAAAGTATGTAGAAGGAAAACGAGGAGTTCACTGCCTCCCTCCTCTCGCTGATATAATTCATGTTCAGACAGGCACGTGGAAACAGGAGATGTCAAGAACATATCTCACACACACACACACACACACACACACACACACACACACACACTTCAGCCGGTCTAAACTGGCAGAGCCGACAGAAACTCAGCTGCTCACTTCACTGCAGAGTTTAACATTACATTTCCTCCAGGTATTTCTCTTTGTTTGTTGTCCAGGATTCACTTATTGTCACACATGATGTTGTCCAGCTGCAGATAAAAACAATATATATTTGTGTGATTGTGTGTTGCAGCTGGGCGGACCAGGCAGTGCTGTCCGACGGTCTCTGTCGCTATGGCAACAGCGTGGAGTGTTGCTGGGGCTGGAGGCAGATGGACTGGGGACGCTGCCAACGTGAGGACACAACACACACACATCCTGAGATGTTTGACATGTTTTAGTTTACAAATCAATCACTTTCCAAATGATCCATCAGTTTAAAATGATTTCCTTCCTTTGGTTTTAGTTTATTTCAGAAGGCTGTGAAAATCGCCCTGGAGAGATTTAAAACTTGCTTGATCTTTCGTAGAGAACAGCCTTTATTTAGAGTCCAGTTTACTTTCCTGCAGGCGATATTCAAGTCTCTGATGGAAATTTCATAAAATAGTATACTTTAGGCCTATAACCTACCACTAGTATAATATTATTATTATTATATTATTAAAGTGCCCTGAGATAACTTTGTTATGATATGGCGCTATATAAATAAAACTGAATTGAATTATAACATTAAATAAAAATAAAAATATAGTATAGTCATTGTAATTTCATAAAATAGTATACTTTAGGCCTATAACCTACCACTAGTATAATATTATTCCCAGTTGGACAATACAGCAGTTTAAGAAATACACAACCAACATTTATCATTTTCTGAGGTTTTGTTCTTCATTGAATCCTTGTGCAGAGAAAGGTCTACATTGCGCTGAGTAATGCTAAGTACTAACTTGTCAATAATCAGAACGTTTGTTGTAGCACGTCAATCTTTTTTTAATGTCCCGCCCCATCCAGGCTGTGATTGGTCGGTTCACAAAAAGTGAGACTGACGCGCGCATCGACTTTATGAAAAGTTGAACTTGTTTCAACAAAAGGCACCCGAGATAGCTAAACAGCCAGCCAAACCCAAACCGTGCTTATCTTATCCCTGTTGTCTTCTGTTTGACGGGCAGAAGCTCTTGTTGTTGTATAACGAGCTGCTCGAGCGGCCCACACACCTGGGATTCCTCCCGGTGCTCCCGATGGACAGTCCGACTATGTTTTGAACGATTGGCAGCAGGCGGCGGGGGGTGTTACGGTTGGTTGTCAACTTTACTCGCACGCTGTGCTCCTAAATTATTTTTCCGGTTCGCACATACCTAATTTTAGGCGCAAATGCGAGTAAAATACGTATTGTAGAGTCTGTTTCATCGTAAAAACCAACCCAACAGCTAAGAGACACACCAGAAACAATAACGAGGCTTAATGAAACACGTCAGGAAGAGAAGCATTCAATTGGTTGATGTTTTATTTCATAACAGTGCATTATTTCTAATGACAGTGGAGGTTTTCTTTATTGGTGGATCAGCGCTCGGAGTGTCCTTAAACACAACACTCGTCTTTAGGCTGCAAAGCTGGAAGCAAAACACGTGAAACACTGGCAGCTTTAAACCTGCAGCCTGTCTCTCTAACATGTGTTTATACAGTCGATGCACTCCTTCAAATGTATATTAACACCCGTCTGTGTGTGTGTGTGTGTCTCTGTAGCTCACTGCCAGCATGGTTGTAAACATGGAGAGTGTGTCGGACCAGACAGATGCAAATGTCATGCAGGATACACCGGCAAGGCCTGTAACCAAGGTAACTGTGTGTGTGTGTGTGTGTGTGAAGAAGCTCTCTGTAGTTTCATAGAGGTTTGATTTCCCATCATGCCTCTGAGAGAAAAAGACATTCCTGTCATGCTTGTTTGACCTGCAAAGGCGTGTTTTACCTGAAGACCCCCAAAACACACACACACAGCTGTTTCCAAACTTAGACCAACACACTCACACAAGCAGGCGTACTCCACCCCCCCACCCACACACACACACACACACACTGTAATATAACACTACACACACACACAAACACTTAAATGCTCTCCGTGACTAACAGGGCTGAAAGTCAAAGGTTAATCCTACAAGTTGACAAGAAGAGTGAAAACAGAGAAAATGTGCTCTCAGTTTAATGTTTGATTCCTGCCTCCCCCCGTGTGTGTGTGTGTGTGTGTTAGATCTCAATGAGTGCGGTGTGAAGCCTCGGCCCTGTAAGCATCGCTGCATGAACACACTGGGCAGCTACAAGTGTTATTGCCTGGACGGATATACACTGCAGCCGGATGGCAGCTGCAGGAGTGAGTACACACACACACGACTACATCATCCCTTCACTTAGAACAAGGATTCAAACTTAAATCAGACACAACACCTGGATCTTTATTGGGATTTTATAATAGCTGTGTGTCGCTGGGAACCTTCAGACTCAGAGTTGGTGACATCCCAGAAAACTTTCTCAACAGACGTCCCTTTATTTTTCCCTCCAGTGGCTTTACTAACTCTGTCTGACACATCAGATATATACTGTGTCCTGTTGTTGCAGCTCGTCACTTAAACCAAAGACTTGGTGTTTTTTGTGGATTTCCATCAAATGGAAATATTTGAGATGTCTTCTACATCGTTTTAGACAAACTTCCCCCAAAATGTAGAGACATGTTTTAAATAAAGTTTAAACAGGTCGACTGATTTGAACATGTCAATTCAAAATGAATTGATGTCTTTCTTTGATTACAGACGCTCGAACCTGTTACCATGCCAACTGTCAGTACGGCTGTGAGGTCATCAAGGGGGCGGTCCGATGCACCTGTCCGTCACCAGGGTTACGGCTGGGACCAGACAGACGCACCTGTATCGGTCAGTCAGACTCTCTCTCTCTTTGTCTGCTTTATCAGCATGAACGTCAGGTGAACAAAGTGTCAAGGATTGAATCACTAAAGAAACAATTAACAACAAAATATTAATACAAAAAAAGCTACAAATACTAAAAAAAAAGTAATGTGTCTCTCTGCAGACATCGATGAGTGTGTGTTGGACGGAGGTGTGTGTCCTCGTCGCAGGAAGTGTGTGAACACGTTTGGGAGCTTCATGTGTAAATGTCACCTCGGCTTCAAACTGACGTACATCAGCGGACGGTACACCTGCACCGGTGAGGCTGCGTGTCTTTTACTTTGCACTAAACTGTAGATCCTGTAAAGGTGTGGACACACATCAGGACTGTAGCTCTGATCTGAATCTGATGTGTGACGACTGAGGGGACCGAGCTGGACCTGGTCTGTTCCAGTCTGGGTCAGTGTGGTGTCTCTGCGTCTTCCTGACTGTCAGAGACTCTTTGTGTTGGCTGTGTTGTCTCCTGAGCTTCAGTCAGCTTTGTTGTTTCTAACGTTATGTTTCAGTGTTGGTTAAGAAACAGTTTAATCAGCATGTTAATCTGTACACACAAAGTTAAAACAACTGCCAGAATGATTTCCTCCTCCTCCTCGATGTTTTCTGCTCAACTTTCACAAGAAACCTTTAGGAGAAAAATCTGAGAGCTGATTTCCAAACACAATATTTTATTAGGCAGAAAACAAGTCTAACAATCTGTCTCTGCGTCACCAGATAAGGACACTCGGCCGTTCTGTTCTCTGAATCCCGCCTCTCCAAAATGCAGATGTGAAGACGGCAGCTGTAAAGGTAACACACACACTCATGTAGCTCCTCAAGCCAGCAGCTTCCTCTCCAACTCCTCCGACAGGTTTTAATTCCTCATCATGTGATTCCTGATGAAACAGTGATGTGCAGAACAAAATCCAAGGAGAGATCCTTCAGTGTAAAGCGACGACCCGTCTGAATAATAAGTGACATGCTTCTAGAAACAAGTATCTTCTAACAGTCAGATTAATGTCACAACATACAGACATATTAACTGCCTTAGGATTACTTTAAGATTTGGAACTTCACTAGACCTTAATGCAAACTAGTAAATCATTGTTGTTACTATGGAAACAAACCAGGGATGTGTCTGAAATCACTCCCTATTTACTAAACAGCAGCATAGTGCACAATTGTTAGTTATTTTATCTGAGGGTCTGACTGGACCTTTTCCACAGCAGGAAGAGCTCAGGTGTAACTGATGACATGAAGAACAAACTGGATCAGGCTCCTGTTGATTTACTGGGACACTGACAGTAAGCTAGCACATGCTACCTTTAATATTTATGAGACCTGTGTCAGTTTAGCATTATGAATGAAACTAAATAAAGTGTAGGACTGATTACTGTTTCAGTGTATATGATGTTGCCAAGATGTTAGAAGACTAAGAAACTAAAATGCCCCCGAAACATTCTTCAAACAGGAAGTGAAGCGTCTTGTGTTGACAGACAGTTCTTAGTGAACGTCACTGAGTCCGTGTCTGTTTTCTCCCAGCTGTCCTCAAAGTCACCATGGAGCCGCAGAGACCGAGAACTACAACCCCAACACCTGCAAGAACTACAACTCCCATCACCACCACTGCTGCTACTACTCCTCCATCAGCTCAGCCAACCACCCTGGCTACTTCTACAACTGCTACTACCACCACAACCAAAACAACCACTCCAACACTTCCTGTTACTACTGCTACTACCACCACTTCTACCCCTCTGCTTACTACTACTGAACTGGATACTACTACTCCAACTACTACAAGTACAATACCTACTACTACTACACTTCCTGTTACTACTACTACTACTACAGTGGAACCAACAACAGCTTCCATGGTTGCCCCGACAACCACGATGCCCGCCACCACCTCCCTGGTAACGACCACAGTGAACAACCGGATCAATAAGGAGGTGACACACAGACAGAGAGGAGACGTGCACAGTGAGGACACACGCGCGCGCACACACACACACACACACTCTAGAACTGCAACGAGCTTCTCCAGTCATCAACAGATTAATCAATAATGAAAATATTTGTTGTTGCAGCAGCCTTAGTTGTCATTATTGTATATGTGTGCGTGTGTGTTGCAGTCCCTCGACATCCCAGTCACAACCAGGTGTGGGAGTTTGACATCGAGCTGGGAAACACCGCCGAGGACTCCAGAGACGATCCAGGTGAGCTTTTCAAAGTCTGACACTAACACTGAGAACTACAGTTCCCACGATGCTTTCAGTTTTTGATACTTTGACTACCAGGAACCTGAGATCTATTTTAAACCCAGAATGGTTTTAACAAAGTGTGTGTGTGTGTGTGGTAGAGGCTGGTGTGCTCCGCTGTACCTTCGATCACGGGGTGTGTGACTGGACGTCGGACAGAGACGGAGATCTACACTGGGAAACTGCTCACAACCCTGCAGGTAACAAACACACAGCTGATATATCGTAATTATTAATAATGAAGAATATAGTATAACAGTTGATCATCAGATGCTAATAATTGTGTGTTCATCAGTACAATCTAATTTTATCACTGAGCTCAGAGTCAGTGATGGTGTTGCATTATATTCAGAGGTGTTCCTGATGTTTGTGAATAAGGGGAACATAAAAATAGAAAGCCCTCTCAGTATAATGCAGTCCAGTACAACAGCAGCTTTAACGCTGAGCTCAGTGAAAAACATACAAACTGAACACTGTTATTATAATGAAGACAGATGTTATGGCAGAGCTGCATTAGATTGTACAGGTGTATCTAATAAAGTGGACACTTAGTGTATATACATATTCTTAGTGAAAATGTCTGTCAAGGTGACGCCTTCAGGTGTCTTGTTTTGTCCAAAACCCAAAGAGATTCAGTTCACCATGATGTAAAACTGAGAAGAGCAGCAGATTAATTATCTGCTGATTCATTAATCATTTAATCGACTAACCATCTCAGCTCTAATATACACATATATACATGAAAAGTATATATGTTTGTAGTATGGACACAGCACAAATGGCTGTGCACTGGATTTTGTTTTGGAGGCCCTGAGATACAACTTTAAACTACTCATAATGTCCTGTGTGTGTGTGTGTGTATGTCTTTATCACATATACACACACACACATACATACATATGTGTTCAAACTATTGGAATTAATAGTTAGTTGCAGCACTAATAATGTTATTAACACGAACGTGAACTACAATATTGATATCTCAGGTGGGCGATACCTGTCCGTCCCGGAGCTGAAGGCAGGACAAAGGAGCATCCGAGGTGCTCGATTGGCCATCCAGATAGTCCCGCCCTGGAGCCACGGTGACCTGTGTTTCTCCTTCTCACATTGGCTGACGGGGCATCATGTGGGCGTGCTGCAGCTGTTCACCAGGAAAAAGGGACGAGACCAAAGGTACCACAGCCAAGTATATATATTCTATATATTATACATATAGTACAGTAAATTTTCTCTAAAGTGAAAATAACTTCTGTTGGAATCACCTGTGTGAAGTCTTGCTCCTGATTGGCTGTTGCAGGTATAGCCCCGCCCTCTGGAGCAGGACAGGTGGACATGGTTGGAGACAAACACAGGTTACCTTGACAACGCACTCTCTGGAAAGGGTGAGACACACACATACAAACTAATATTGAGGTGAGTGTCTGTGTTGTTGTTGACAGGTGTGTGTCTGCAGGTGTTGTTGAAGGCCGAGCGGAGGAAAGGACGGCGAGGACAGATCGCTGTGGATGATGTCACACTGAGACAGGGGGCATGTCGATGACATCACAGCGGACCGTTTTCATTTAACATTTACAGACAATTAAAGACTTTAAAGAGTTTGCAGGATTTACTGCAAATCCTGCAAACTTCACTTTCCTGTCGACCATTTTCTGTTTGAGCAGCAGGAGCTTTTATTTACAGCCCGACTATAAACACAAGCTGTGTGTGTGTGTGTGTGTGCGCGCTCTGCATAGGAAAGTGAAGCAGCAGATTAAACTCTCGGTCAAACATTCACTGCAAACTGAACTTTGAATGTTAAATATTCTCAGAGGGTTTTTGACTTTTGTGTAAAAATCTTATAGGTGAGTTTACATACACACATACAGTGGGGCAAAAAAGTATGTAGTCAGCCACCAATTGTGCAAGTTCTCCCACTTAAAAGATGAGAGAGGTCTCCAATTTCCATCATAGGTACACTGCAACTATGAGAGACAGAATGGGGGGAAAGAATCCAGGAAATCACATTGTAGGATTTTTAATGAATTAATTGGTAAATTAAAATTGGTCACCTACAAACAAGCAAGATTTCTGGCTCTCACAGACCTGTAACTTCTTCTTTAAGAGGCTCCTCTGTCCTCCACTCGTTACCTGTATTAATGGCACCTGTTTGAACTCGTTATCAGTATAAAAGACACCTGTCCACAACCTCAAACAGTCAGACTCCAAACTCCACTATGACCAAGACCAAAGAGCTGTTAAAGGACACCAGAAACAAAACTGTAGACCTGCACCAGGCTGGGAAGACTGAATCTGCAATAGGTAAGCAGCTTGGTGTGAAGACATCAACTGTGGGAGCAATTATTAGAAAATGGAAGACATACAAGACCACTGATAATCTGGGGCTCCACGCAAGATCTCACCCCGTGGGGTCAAAATGATCACGAGAACGGTGAGCAAAAATCCCAGAACCACACGGGGGGACCTAGTGAATGACCCCAACCCCATAGAAAACCTTTGGAGGGAGTTGAAAGTCCATGTTGCCCAGCGACAGCCCCAAAACATCACTGCTCTAGAGGGGATCTGCATGGAGGAACCGGCCAAAATACCAGCAACAGTGTGTGAAAACCTTGTGAAGACTTACAGAAAATGTTTGACCTCTTTCATTGCCAACAAAGGGTATATAACAAAGTATTGAGATGAACTTATGTTATTGACCAAATACTTATTTTACACCATAAGTTGCAAATAAATTCTTTAAAAATCCTACAATGTGATTTTCTGGATTTTTTTTTTCTCATTCTGTCTCATAGTTGCAGTGTACCTATGATGAAAATTGGAGACCTCATCTTTTAAGTGGGAGAACTTGCACAATTGGTGGCTGACTACATACTTTTTTGCCCCACTGTATATACACACACACACACATGAATGTGTATGTATATGGTCTAAAATGCCGTTTTTATCTGATTTTGTAAATATATTTCAGCCTAGTGCTGATTTGTATCAATAAACTTGTTAATTCATTTGTGATATTTTAAACAAACCTCTGTGTCTCTTCTTCGTTTGCTCTGAGCAGCAGGTTACATACATTTACAGTTTTTGTGGAATAAACAGAAGAAGAGTTGGGTACTTACTGTGACAGGTGATCTAAGATCCGCCCACACTGTTTGATTGACAGGTGACATCACATCCTGTTGATGAAGAGAAGATGTACCTACATTTATTATATGAACACGTTTCATTATTGATTAATCTGTTGATCATATTTTCGATGCTACATTTACTTAAGTACCATTTTATGCAACTTGATACGTCTACTCCACTACATTTATTTGACAGTTACCAAGATTGATAAGTTTACAAAATAAGACACATTTCTAAAGATTAAAAACCCCAAAATATTCGGTTTACAGTGAATCATCACTAGAGAAGCAGAAAACTGCATTTTCCTTAAAAAATGAACAATTAACACATTAAAATTGTTGAATTAATTGGAAACTTCCCAGAAAACATTAAATTAAACAACCAGTAAAATAAAGTTCTTCTCTCTGATATAAAGTTGTTACTCTTCTCGAAAACACAAACATCCTGCAGGATGTTTGACATTTGTGCTTCATTAAACAATCAATGAATTATCCCATTAATCGACTATTTACTTCACATCTACATCAGAGTGAGTAAAAAAAACCTGGACTCACTCTGTCTGAATGCAGGTGCAGACACTCCACCTGCGACCTTTGACCTCCAACCTCTGCAGCACCACCTGCAGGAAGAGAGAGAGAAGAAGAGGAGGGCAGTAACCTGCCTGGTGATTTGTGTGTTTAACATCTGCTTTAGAGGAGACACACACACACACACACACACACACACACACACAGATGGGCGGAGCAGCTGGAAACCTGACTGGTGGTTTCCTGTGATCGACAGATTCCTCAGTTTACAGACGCACAACCTGCGAAGAGTGAAACCTGTGATTTAGCTTTCGGTGTGTGTGTGTGGTTACAGCCCTGCTTGTTAACCCTGTAATCACCACAGTAACCTCTCTCCAACAGGCAGCAGCTGCACGTTTCTGCCTCCTGCTGCTGATCACGAGGACATTCAACTAAGTTCTCTTCGTTATCAATGAATCGATCGGAGCTGAATCGATTAGTCGATCGACAAATAAATAATCACAAACTATTCTGGTAATCAATTCATCATTTCATTTGTTTTTTTCAAGCAAAAATGATAAAAATCTGCTTCTAAAATGGTGGAAGAAGTAAATGTACTAATACCACAGTGTAGAAATACTCTTACAAGTAAAAGTACAAAAGCAGAATACTATATATATTATTCATGTTGCAGCTGGTAAAGGTGGAGCTTGTGATCAATAAAATCGTCAACTGTCAGATAAATGTAGTTAAAAGTACAATATTTCCTTCTGAAATTATTAAAAGTATAAAATACTCAAGTACAAGTACCTAAAAGTTGTAAAAGTACAGTATTAGAGTAAATGTACTTAGTTACTCTCCACAGCTGCTAAAATGTGAGGATTCATTGCTTTTCTTTGTCTTATGTGACAGTAAACAATATATTTCTCTATTTTCTGACATTTTATACAATAAACGATTAATAAATAATCAATAAATAGTAAAAAAAAAGCTGAAAATGGTCTTTACTGACCTCCGGTGGTTTAACTTAGCACCACGCTGCAGTGATGTACAGGTGTTCTCCAGTACACTGTGACATCACTGATGGGTGTGGTCAGCGGTGAAACAGACCAAAGCTTTAAACCAGAGAGATCAAAATCATCAATTAATCAATCATTATCATCAATCATATAAAACAGAGAAAAACACAAAATCTTCACGTTGTAGAAGCAGAAAATGTTTGGTGATCAATAACTTAATAATACATATATATTCTGATAATCATATATCTGTTTTCACAAATCTAATTTGGTTTATTGATCTCTGTCGTTAAGATTGCAGCAGTTTCGTGACCTTGAACTCATCACAGAACATAAAAACAGAATCTCACCTTGAAAAGTAGAAAACTTCGATGAATCATCATAAAAGCACAAAAGAAGTGAAGTGTAACCTGATGACAGACAGTGTGAAGTACATTTACTCAGGTACTTTGAGTATTTCTACTTTATACTTCTACTCTGCTACATCTCAGAGGGAAATGTTGTACTCTTTACTACATTTATTTTACAGATTTTACATAGAAAACTTGAGAATTTTGATAAAATGTTTTGTTATTACAGATTCAATTATGAAGTAGTTAAAATGAGCTACAACATTAAAGTACCACTTACACGATCAGTCATCAATAATGATCCAATTATATAATACAACACTGACAAGGGCCACTCTGCATAATGAGTACTTTTACCTTGATACTTCATGTACTTTTTGTTGCTAATACTTCTGTAGGACTTTTACTTGTTATGGAGTATTTTTACACAGTTCAGCTCTAATAATTAATACCAAATTTTATGGTTCTTTCCAGAAAACGTGCTAGAAAATGAAAGAACCTGTAAAATAAAGTGATAAAAGTGTCACTCTGTTCTGAAAGTATCATGTGCAGACATGGTTATACTGTGAAATCCAATAACTGCAGAGACTGAATGTGATTCCCCTCGATGTCACACATGTGGGCGGAGTTCAGGTGCAGCTGTGTCTCTTCAGCTGGTTGGAGAAGGTGAAGTGTTTCTTACACTGGTCACACCAGTACGGTTTCTCTCCCGTGTGAGTCCGCACGTGTCTCGCCAGATTGGATGAGGTGATGAAGCTCTTGCTGCAGTGTTGACACTGGTACGGTTTCTCTCCGGCGTGGACGCGCTTGTGCAGCAGGGAGGTGGTGATGTGGCTGAAGCTCTTCCCACACTGGTCACAGCCGTACGGTTTCTCCCCGGTGTGGACGCGCTCATGTTCAGCGTGGTTGGTTGATGAAGTGAAGGCTTTATCGCAGAAGCGACACTGGTAAGGTTTCTCCCCGCTGTGGATCCGCTGGTGGACAGTGTATGAAGAGTAATGAGTGAAGCTCCTCCCACACAGCAGACAGGGGTAGAGTTTCTCTCCCGTGTGGATGCGCTGATGTCGCCTCAGATTGGACTGCGTGAGGAACGTTTTGGAACAGAGTCGACACTGGAACGGTTTGTCGCTGGCGTGGACGTATTTGTGCTGCTGGCAGGAAAATGAATCGGTGAAGCGCCTCCCACACTGTTCACAGCTGTATGGTTTCTCTCCAGAGTGTCTGCGCTGGTGGAGTTTCAACGTACTCGACTGAGTGAACGCTTTCCCACACTCATCGCAGTGGTACGGTTTCTCTCCTGTGTGGATGCGTTGGTGAGTTCTTAAACTGCTTAACTGAGTGAAAGCTTTCCCACACAGGTCGCAGCCGTACGGTCTCTCTCCGGTGTGGACGCTCTGGTGGTCCTTCAGGTGGTGAGTTGATGTGAACGCTTTGTCACACTGCTGGCAGCGGTGAGGTCTGGCTCTCTTTGAGCCTCCCGGTTTCTATAGTGACAGACAGAGACATGGACACAGATGTAAGTGAGGTGCAGGACCCAGTAGTGATGTCACAGCTGGACCTGACTAATGGCATTGCATTGTGGGAAACGTTGGTCACTGAACTACAAACACGAGATAATAATCTTCATGGCTGCAGTCTTACTCACCTCCACAGAAGAACTCATGTCTCCTCCTCAGCAGCAGACCATCTTCACACGGCGAGCGCAACTTCAGTGAGACAAAATGGCCGACAACGCCGTCTCTCCTCCTCGCCTGATGCTTCTCCTCCCGCCATTCAGCTCTGACATCAAACAGAGATTACAATCCAAACATCTCACAGCAAATATCTGTGGAGGAGAGAGGAGGCTCCAGAGGAGACGAGGAGAGAGGAGGCTCCAGAGGAGACGAGGAGAGGAGAGAGGAGGCAAGGAGAGGAGAGAGGAGGCTCCAGAGGAGGCAAGGAGAGGAGAGAGGAGGCTTCAGAGGAGAGAGGAGGCTTCAGAGGAGGCGAGGAGGCTCCAGAGGAGGCGAGGAGAGAGGAGGCTTCAGAGGAGACGAGGAGAGAGGAGGCTCCAGAGGAGACGAGGAGAGAGGAGGCTTCAGAGGAGACGAGGAGAGAGAAGAGAGGAGGCGAGGAGAGAGGAGAGAGGAGGCTTCAGAGGAGACGAGGAGAGGAGAGAGGAGGCTTCAGAGGAGAGAGGAGGCTCCAGAGGAGGCGAGGAGAGGAGAGAGGAGGCTTCAGAGGATGCGAGGAGAGAGGAGGCTCCAGAGGAGGCGAGGAGAGAGGAGGCTCCAGAGGAGAGAGGAGGCTCCAGAGGAGACAAGGAGAGAGGAGGCTTCAGAGGAGACGAGGAGGCTCCAGAGGAGGCGAGGAGAGAGGAGGCTCCAGAGGAGACGAGGAGAGAGGAGGCTCCAGAGGAGACGAGAGAGAGGCTTTAGGAGGAGAGGAGGAGCCCAGGACGGAGAGAGGGAGGGAGGGAGACGGGAGGGAGGCCGAGGAGCCAGGCGGAGGTTCAGGAGGGAGGTGGTGGAGATATAGCCTCAGAGGAGGAGAGAGGAGGCTTCAGAGGCTTCAGAGGAGACGAGGAGGCTTCAGAGGAGACGAGGAGGCTCCAGAGGAGGCGAGGAGAGAGGAGGCTCCAGAGGAGAGAGGAGGCTCCAGAGGAGGCTTCAGAGGAGAGAGGAGGCTCCAGAGGAGGCTTCAGAGGAGAGAGGAGGCTTCAGAGGAGACGAGGAGAGAGGAGGCTTCAGAGGAGGCGAGGAGAGAGGAGGCTCCAGAGGAGAGAGGAGGCTCCAGAGGAGGCTTCAGAGGAGAGAGGAGGCTTCAGAGGAGGCGAGGAGAGAGGAGGCTCCAGAGGAGGCGAGGAGAGAGGAGGCTCCAGAGGAGACGAGGAGGCTTCAGAGGAGATATGAGACGAGAAAGCCCGAATCATCAGTAGAGAAATTTCCTCCTGATTCCAAGTAATACTGTAATAAAAGTAATCAGCTGATTTAATTAACATCACGTTGTGACTCAAATGTATCAACCATGAAGATAAAAGTGAGTAAGGTGCGTTCATGTTTCCTGTCAGCAAAACTACTTTATATCTGGTCTTTTATTCATTATGTAACTGTAACATGTTGAACAACATCTACATTTACTGCAGCGCTCAGAACAACCAGAGCTGAAAGTCACTTTAAAGCTGGTGATTCTCTACCAACACGTTATTAATATTATTATAAAACATCCATTACAGCAGCTTTAGATTCAGATGTGCGGGTAGAAACTGGTCACCAGCTCACAGACACGAGACTTTTTTAGCTGTTGTTGCTCAGGAAACGGCTAAGCTAATAGCTTAAGTTAGCTAAGCTAGCTGCTCCACAACCTCTGGTTTCTCATCTACAAACGGCTCTGGCCAGCCGGACCTTTGGCGGTTTGAACCCGGACAGCTTCATTAACTGCTGGACACAGAGGCGGCAGATAAAACCTGTAAATTACCTCTTTTCTCTCCTTCTCACTCTCTCTTCGCACGGCCGGCCGCCATGTTGCTTTACACCGAGTTCGGACAGAGCCGAAGCACAGACTCGAGTCATCACGGCGGCAGCTGTTTCATCTGGCAGGTAACAGGGAGCGTGCGTGTGCGCATGCGTGTTCACTGGAAACGTAGCAGCCAGCAGAGGGCGACAACAGGCAGCAGACTAACCAGGTTTATCCAGGTCTCCTGTTTGAGGTTCCTTCACTGGTCCTGGAAAGTCCTGGAAAGCCTCTAAGTTCACTTTGATCATTTCATCTCTTGAAAAGTTGCACAAAAACAAAAGGTAGTAAAGGTCAGAAAATCTTCTCATTTTGACTCTGAGTAAACTGCTTCTGTAGTTACTGCTCAGTATGAGTGTGTTACAGCAAAATAATAATAATCATAAAACAAAAAATGATTGGAATATTGTTATAAATGTATAGCCAGAAAGATTATCCTTAAACTCTGGATTTCTAAAGATGCTCCTCCGCTGGAGGAGGTGCAGCAGGATGTAATAAGTACATTTAATCTCGTACAATGTTGAGGTGTATAACGGTTATAAAAAAATAAAAAAGTTCCCTCTTGTTGCTAGGAGCGGCAGCCTCCCGCAGCGTGCACTCTGATTGGCCCGCAGCCCGTCACCTCGGGCCAATCAGAAGCCAGTGCGTCCGCCATGAGAATCCATAATCCCTCTTTTTTTATCATCACTACTACGATTTATTATCAATGCTACGTTAAAATGAACGCGCGGGCAGTTTGTTTCTTTCATATTGATCCTTCTTCTGATCAATATTTGCATCCACCTCCACGCGGGCATTTTGATATAATGTGTGTGTTTGTTCCATGTCATCATCAGTATGAACGTTAGAATAAAATAATAAAACGGTTTGATTTCTGTTATTTTCTTCACCGACTGACTGACTGACGCTTTACTGCAGGGACGGTGCCGTTACCGGCGGGTGGCTGTAATGGCGGTGCTGTCGAGGTAGAAAAAACAAGCACACGCGGTACTTCCGGTCTGATCACGGTTCTTTTCTTCTTTACAAAATAAAAGTTTGCGGAGCAGCTCACCATCACGTTACATCTCGTCAGAGGTAGAACAAAACACATTTACTGAGTACTTTACTCATGTACACTTTAAGGTACCTTTCTGTCTTTTCTCGTTATTTGTTTGCACAATTAAAACATCCAATAATAAAACTCAATGGGTATGTGCAGGTAAAGAAGTAACAGGTAAATCTGTTGTGCTGCTGAAAATACATGTTACAGTTTCATATGCAAATTGTACGATTACACATAACGCTTCAAAATCCCTGTGGGCTGGATACTGTATTTGCAATTCATATTTTCTATAACCTTATTAAAGTATATCCATGTTTAAGGCGTGAACACATTAAAACCACATGCGTCAAATTCTTATTTTTACGTTTAATATATGGATATAACATATATTAGAAATACAAGCCTTATATACAGTTTTAATACGTGTGAAAAACAGATGTTGCATCATACGGAAACATGAATAGTCATTTATTATTCATATATGGTCATGTATAAGATTTTCGTATGGGAAAATGAACGGCTGGCACCGTTCAGTTCGGAGCGTGCTTTTATTTTGAAATCAACATAAGCGACAAGGCGGAAGTGCGTGGTCTCGTGCAGCGCGGGCTTGACGTGCCGGCTGGCGCTGATGGCGGCGGGGCTGGCGGAGGGTCGCACCGAGGAGGGAGAGCGAGGAGGCGGGGAACCGGAGAGAGACAGAGAGAGGAGGCCCCGGCGGTACCGAGCCCCGACACACCGACAGACCAACAATAATCACACCGATAACAGAAGCAGCGGAGCCCGCAAACCGACACCGAGGACTACGGACGGATGGATGGAGCGGTATGGTTGTTTTTGTTTATTAGCTACCGGGGGATTTTGCCGTTAACGGCAGCTGGATGGTCCGTCTGCAGACTGGTTAGCTCTGAATATACACACTTGAAATATATATATATAAATACACATAGTACTGCATTCAGTGAGAGTATAAAGAGTATTTTAGTCTAAAATGATACCATAATGTGTGTACATGTATATAAATGATGTATTGTCATACAGTGTGTACTCATATGGCCTCTGTGTGTTCTGTATTGTTATCAATAGCGGGGTGTATGGGGGGGGGGCAGACTCCCCTGTTAAGGAGAGTTTTACTCATTTAAAACACTCACTACCGTCTTCTGTGTGGCAGAACATATTTTAAAAGTCGGATATAATATCACGCATGTTTTCCTGCGGTGCTGTGTTCAGGTGCCATTCAGTGTCCACAGTACTGTCTGTCTGGGACCCCTTTAAGGGCCCCCTGACCTTCGTTTTGCTTTGCTGTTTTGAAAAACGCTTAATTTTATAATTAAATTAGTTTGACATTAATCAGTCAGTTGTATATAAGTTGCAGAGTGGGGTTTATGTTTCAGATGGTCTGTAAGAGTTTAACTACTGCAAATAAAAATCTGCTGCACAGACGAGTTAACGCAGGGGAGGATGGACGTCTACAACCAGACGTTAACTTGTATTTAGTTTGTTTTTTTGGAGTTGGGTGGTGTTTTTGACAAATCTTCTTCCTCGTTATCTGGAGAGACTCTGGACACGCTGACAGCCACTGTGATATAATATAGTAATATCAATACAGAAATCAAATGAGAGAAATACCAAAAACTCACTGTTAGTAGCTACAAAAGAACATGTTATTAGATGATTTTATAAATGAATGCTGAGATAACATTGGGTATGCCACGTCGTGTAAATACAACAAAATCACAAGTCACTATATGAATATTTTAAAGTGATATTAGGATGTGGTACTTTAATAGTGCAGTATTTTCAGCTCATTATAAGTTAAAATGATAAACTGTGAAATAGGCCGGTCCCCTGATTGATATATATTTATGTGTGTGTGTGTGTGTGTGTGTGTGTAGCAATGCAGCATGCAGGCAGAACTTGGCCCTGTAAGAAACTCTTCACAGACCACCAGCATTTCCAGCTGAACTGAGCTTTGACACTGCAGCAGTGTGTGTGTGTGTGTGTGTGTGTGTGTGTGTGTGTGTGTGTGTCTATCCTTATGAGGACCAATTCCAGTTATTTAAAGGGATGTTTGAGGGTTAAGACTTAGGTTTAAGGTTTCTGAAGGAGGTAAGCACTACAGCCCCCCAATTTCTCTAGAAAGGATCTCTTTGCTGCTGTTTTCAGTGTACTTATGGGCACGAGACACAAACAGTGTGAACCCATGCTTTAAGGTTAGAGGCCAGGGCATGCATTAGGTCAGTGATGGTCCTCAAAAGTATAGAGGTACTTGTGTGTGTGTGTGTGTGACATGGAGAGAGAGGCAGCATTGTGTCGGCTTGTGGTTTGAGCCGATGCAGTGATGAATATCAAACAGGCCTGTAGTAGTGGACGTTTCAGCTGTGTGTGCGTGTGTGTGTAGGTGTGTGTGTGTGTGTGTGACGTACTGTCGTGCTGTTTATCAATAAACTATTGTCTTTTTTTCTCTCTCTCTCCAGTTCAGGACCTCCTATTGGCCTTCATCCTGTCTCGCTCCACCAGCTGGTACATTACTACAGCTGCAGTACTCGTAGTATTTAGTTGCAGTAGTCAGTACTATTACCTGTGTTTAGTCAGCGAGGCTGCAGGTGACCCGTAAAGCTCTGTTAACCTTGGTACAACAGCTTTGAAGACACTTTGAACTGTGTATCAATGCGTTTTGGTGCTAATGGACCTGGAATGACAACGTAGCTGGTTAGCTTGGGTGTTTCAGGGACTTCTAGGGGCACAATGCTTCAAATTCAGGGCCCCTGGATCAAACTTCCCTCCTCTGTGTAATCTTGCTTGGTGATGAGCTCAGTAGTTCGTTGCACCGCCAGGCCAGCAGCTGCTTCACTGTGAAATCCTCTCAGCTGCAGCACAAACAAAACCAGCAATTCACCTGCTCTGAAAATGTAGATTATCTTCATTTTAAAGCTACTTGCAGTTAGCAGCTAACAGCGAGCACAGCAATTTGATCCAAACCAGAACACCCTCTTAAAATTCAGTTAGAAAATAAATCACCTAAAAATGTAGTTGGACTCCAACAAGGGTTACGTGTTTGGCAGCTAACGTCTTGTTAGCTGCTAGCGTCTAGCAGTGAGCAGGTAGCGGTGGCGCGGGTCTAGGCCCGGCCAGAGCAGGGGTGCGATGGAGTACCACTCCGGTGGCAGCCTGCCCCTGCTGGGGAGACCGCGGTACTGCCCCGGGGCCAACGCTAACGGAGGATACCTGTGTGAGACGGGACACTGCTGCGGAGAGACCGGCTGCTGCACCTACTACTATGAACTCTGGTGTAAGTTGGCTGTACTGTCCTGTGGGCTGGTAGTACTGTAGTCTAATGCAACAATATGCAAAATGCCCTGGACCTTCAGATGTTTCTAGAGTGATAGTTTGGAGTTGTGGCAGTTCTGCTGGAGTGTTTTTGTCTTAATACCGCTGTAATGTTGTGTTCAGGGTTCTGGCTGCTGTGGACCGTCCTCATCCTGTTCAGCTGCTGCTGCGCGTACCGACACCGTCGAGCCAAACTGAGAGTTCAGCAGCAGCAGAGACAGAGAGAGATCAGCCTGCTGGCCTACCATGGAGCCAACTCATACCCCTCCTCCATGCTGGACCTCAGTAAGACACCTGTCTGACTGACTGTCTGTCTGTCTGAGAGCTGCCTTTAAATTCAACCCTCAGCATCAAGACAATGAAACCAGTTCTTGTTATGTTTGTGTGTGTGTGTGTGTGTGTGTGTGTGTGTGTGATTGACAGCTGTCAAGTAACGTGATGTTTTTTTTAATCCGTCACTGTGACGACTCAGTGGAAATTTACCGCTCAGAGGATGTGGACTTTGCCTTAAAGGGGAATTCTGGTGAAGTAAAACTTATTGATTTCCATTATGTCCTGCAACAGTTCTCCTTCAATGTTTTTGAATGTCCTGAAATAGATTTTTCTTGTTGACAGATTAAAAACATCGTCCACATAATACAGCCAGTTGTTCTGTCAGCCAGTGGAAACATACAGTTCAGCTTAAGTCTTAAAGAGGAATCACTCTAAATATTTAAATCATCTGGAAAAATATTAAAGGAGAGTAAATCAAGTTATATACAATAAATGATTTGGGGACTTTTGTTAAAAACGTTTTTCCCCCTAATCCTTATCCCCTAATTTCTTGTCACCTCTCTACTGACTATTATCTAATAAAAAAAATACTTTAAAGCGGCTATAATGGATATTTTTATAATAATGTATGAATGCTGATGTGTTTGGTGTCTCTGGTAGTGAATGATCAGCTGAATCTTTACGGAGCTTTATAATGAGTTTCAGCTCATTGTTTATCTGTTCTGGTTCCCTCTCAGCCTCTCATAGCGTTGTTTTCAGAGAAGAAGCTGTAAAAAGCCACTGTTCACTACCTGCTCAGCAGCAAACAGCTGTGGCTGCGGTATACTTGATCAGAACTAGTTTGTGCAATGTGGTGTCCGACCACAGCATGAAGTGGGGTTGAATGTTGGATCGGCAGTTTTGGAAAGTTACAGAACTGGTCAGACAAAGCCCCCTCTTATCAGACGCTGGAAAGGTGTGGGCACTTCTGACGGAGCATGCTGACCCCGTTACAGACTAGCTGGTGAACATAGTGGAGCATTTAGCAGCTAAAGGATCAGATATTTCCCTCAGGAGTTTCAAACTAGCAGGTAGCAGCTACTTGGCTCTAACCTCGCTACCCTCTCCTGCTTTTAGGTTTCCTGGCGTCCCTGAAGCTGCCGTCCTATGAGGAAGTGGCGGCTCAACCCTCCACCCCTCCTCCGCCCTACAGCTCTGTTTTTACCACCCCACGTTACCCACAGCCCCCCCGCACAGCCGACCCCCACCTGCTCACACAGCATGACCCGCTGCTTCACCGGCCGCTCAGTGACGGCCCCTCCTCCCTCAGCTCCGACAACAGGTAACAATGCTGCTAACGCTACTGGGAGTACTGGTGGTAATGCTACTGCAACTACTAGCAACACAACAGGGAAAGAAGTAGTAGTACTGGAAATTCTGGAAAGAACGAATTCTGGAAATACTCATGGCATCACTGGGAATACTCAATATACTGCTGTGAATACTGATAACAGTACTACTGGGAGTACAGGTATCAATGATGACCTTTCTTCTAATATCAAGTAACACTATTGATAGTACTACTAGTGACCCTGGCACTGCAATATTGTTAACTGCACTGATACTACTGGTAAGATGAAAAGAGGTACTGGCACTTGAAGCTACTACTACTTCATTTTTTAATACGGCAACCACCACTACTACTGCTTCTACTTCTGCTAATACTATTGATATCATTACTGGCAGTACTACTAAGACTACTGATATTGCTACTATTAGTACTTCTGCTACTACTACTGGTAATACCATTGGGACTACAACTATTGTCACAACTACTGCTGCTACCATTTTATTAGTACTACTACGTGTGTTGAAAAACAACTATTTCCTCCTTTTGAAATAAGCTGAACATTACATAATAATATTCCTTATTGTTTTGGTTGTAGGATGAGATGCTCTACAAACTCAGTAAGAAGAAATCGTTTTCTCATGTTTTCATGAATTTAAATAAATAATAATTGTGTATCTTTCCTGTAGCTCCAGTTGTTCCTGTGACTCCTGCTGCCCCTCCTCTCCATGTAGCTCCTCCCTATCGGCACCGGTCACGTATGAGACTGACACAAGCCATGCCACCACACCCAGCGAGGCCGCTCCCCTCACTCTTGATGTCACCATGGAGACCATCGCTGCTGCTGCAACCTGTTTGGAGGTAAATGAGACACGATTTGCTTCTGAGAGGATGGTTGCCGCAGTGGCCATTGACATCGGTGATGAAGATGCTGCCAGAGCACAGGAACCCGTTGCCAAGGACTCATCGGTTCTCAACCAGACTGTTACTGTGGTGGTTGTTACCAGGGCAGCTTCCCCTAACCCTCTGCTCTCTCCCAGTTCTGAGGTGGCTCTACCTGTTGTAACTACATCTCCCATAAAGCAACAGCTCAACCTAGCAGCATTTACCCCAATAGTCAGCACCTGTAGCCCAAGTACACTCCCTAGTCCAAGTGTTGTTGACACAACACTCCCCTCCATCCAAATAATAAGCATTGAGGGCCCAGCTGAGTGCCCTGAAACTACCCCTCCCCCAAAAACCACCTCAATATCAGGCCCTTCTACCCCATCAGGTAGCACTTCTGACAGCACTACAGCCTCCCAAACCCTCGACACCCTCAATCTGACAAGAACTTTTGATATAGCAAATGTTCCTAGTAGCCCAACCACAGTACCGTCCCCAGATGTTGGAAGAACTTTGACCCTGATAACAGGCTCTGCTGGTCTCCCAACCCCGGATCCAAATCCTAGCCTTGTGCCAATCTCGGCACCTTCAAACCTTACCCAAGCTTCAATCCCAGTACCTACAAATCTTACCCAATCTCCAGAACCAGTACCCACAAACCTTACCCTAGTGCCAAACCCACAACCTAAAACCACCATGGTCCTAGACTGTGCACCTAACCCCATTCTAACTCCAAAACCTGCACAGTCAAACCTTACCTTAGCTACAGATGCAGCACTTACTTCACCTACATTAGCCCATTGCCAGATTCCAGAACTGTCACCTGGATCAGGTCTAGCCCTGATTCCTCCCAGCCCAAGGCCAGGCTTGCCCGAATACCCAGAGGTTACTGTTCTTGTATCTTATCTAGGTCCAGCAGCAGTACCAGCCGATTCAGGCCCTTCTCTGGTCCTGTCTCAATCTTCAGAGTCAGACCTTATCAGTCCATTACCATCAAATGTCCAGGCTGGTTTTAGTTCTGGTTCTGGATCATACTCTAGTGTTGGTTCTAGGTCAGGTCCTCTGTCCGCTCCTGCCCCAGTGCTCACCTTCCCAACACCTGCATCCTCTTCTTCCTCCTGCCCAGCCATAACCATAGAGTCTGAATCTTGTTTCACTCCTTCTCAGTCTCCCCCTGCAGCCCTCTCACCATCCTCACCCCCATCCCTTCCTTCTCCTCCTTCCCTCCTCACCCCTCCAGCCTTGTCTTCTACCCCCCTCCCAGCTCCAGCTTTACTCCTGGACCCCCTCACTGCTCTGCACCAGTCCAACAAAAGTGGATCTTCCTCTGGCCACGCTTCCTCCCTCTCCCCCTTGCCTCGTGCCACGCAGTCCCCTCCAAAACAGACTCTGTTCTCCCCCTGTGTGGATGTCTTTGAACCAGGACCTCCCAGCTGGGAGGACGGAGAGGAGGAGCAGGAGGAGGAGGACAATGATGATGATGAAGATGATGACATGGGAGCCGATGAGAGCCAGTATAGACATCGGCGACTTACTGGTGACTCTGGGATCGAGGTGTGCAGGTGTCGGGTGGAGGAGGAGGAAGAGGAGGAGGAAGAGGAGGAGGAAGAGGGGGAAAGGAAGGAGGATGGCAGGAGAGGAGGAGGAGAAAGGGATATAAAAGGAGGTGGAAACACTGATCTTCATGACAGTGTGGACTGCCCTGCTAGAGGTCAGATAACCACAGGGGATGTACTTATACTGTGTAACTCCACCTCCACCACTACGCCAATGTCCGAAGACGGTGGCAAAGTCGTCATTGTCATGGAAACAGTGTGATTGACAGAAGTGGGTTTATCAAACCATTCGTCATCCAGACAAGGGATGAACAGAGATGGCGTCCACCCTTGAAACTGTTTTCTTGAGATCGTTCTGTAACCAGGGAGGTTTTGAACGCAGGTGATTGTGATTGTGTGCTTGTTCAGCATCTGTTAGTCAGACCAGCACAGGTGCTGGATGTTTGATAGGCAGAGATTCAACAGGAAGCACTAGCTCATTACAACATGGTTTTTGTGAGTTGGAATTTTAGTCAGCCGTGGTTCTAAAGTTTTCTGCATGGTCTGTTTTAATAAAAGGAGAGGCATTTACTCAGATTGCTTCCGCACAACAGGTTGTCAGCAATTCGTAAAATGTCAAGAAAGATTAGGACACCTGCTCCCAACAGAAGTTTTACAGTTTACACAAAAAAATATTTAGAAATCCACCATTACGTAACATTGGAGAGTTGTCTATTTAAGAGGAATGTGTAAATCTCTACCAGTGGCTATGAACGGAAAGCTAGCTGAAGCAGCTTGTTGAGATTTGTGTGATGTTATCAGTCAGAGTGAACAGTCTAACTGTCTTATCTTTAGTTCTAGTCTCCAAAATACTGAGTTGGCACTTAAGAGGAGTCAGTTAAAGGTACCCCATGGAGTTACATTCAGTGTTCCTCACCAAAACACATACATCCTTGAGGCCTGTTGAAATCATTTCCTTCCTCAAGAAACAATTGCAACATTATTTTAAAGGGGCACTCCACCAATTTTACACATACACACTTCAAATGTTTAACCAAAACCCTGTGTTACAAACACAGGTATATTTAGCAGGCAGGAAAGGTCTAATGATATGGCGCTATATAAATAAAACGGAATTGAATTGAAACTGAATTAATCAGTGTTTTGGGAGGTTGACCCAAAAGTGATGAAGTCTGATATATTCAAGTTTGCACTTAATATTGCAAAAGTTCCAGGTAATTAAATGCTAATTTAATGGGTATCATCCGTCCATCCACAGTGTTTTTAACCCTCACAAGACCAATTCTGCTATCATACACCCATCTAGAGTGGTCCAATGACGTTTACGCTCGCACGTCGAAAACATGAGAATCTTTCCCTTCGCTACCTTCCATCCCACATGAAACATGGTCGTATTATGCCCCTGACAGAAATGACGTTTTCTTTCTTACGTCTGTCACCAACAAGAAAAGAAAAGCTTTAAATAGTTGAACATTTAGCAGAAGACACCTCGCTTGTCTTGGGTGATGACGGAGGTTTGGGAACGTGCCGGAGACAAATTGGCTGTTTTGGAAATGAAAGAGAGACTGATGTAGGAGGATGATTCACTCTGACTGACAGAGGGAAGACTGATTCATTCATTAGAGCGGACGTTTTGATGAAGAAGTCTGTCAGGAGAGTGGAATTAGGTGGGTAGTTTATGAAATGGGAGAGACAGTTTCTCAGATTTGATGTCTTCATGACAACTTGATCCTGTATGGAAGGTTTCAGGGTTGGTGGATCAGTTGGTTTTCTGTGCGTCAGCCTGTCGGCAGAGAGGCTTTTGCATAAATGGGAATAAACAATGGGCACTTTTAGACAGAAACAAAGCACCAAACAGAACAGAGACGGGAACACGTCATCATTCCCGTCTTTGTCTCTTTCTCTGAATTTGAGGTCAGATCCAACAATACGTTGACTTTATGCATCTCTCCATTTATAGACACCTGGCCTTTTTTATCATTCAGAAAAGTGAATTCTACCAATTGATAAATTTATCATTTGAGGGACTAAACTTATATCATCCTACAAAAGTCAAGCTATTCCAGGGCCTTAAAATGACAGTAACCTCAATCCTGTTAAAAAATTGGCCGTTTAGGCCGTTGTTGTAACTTATTGATGTTTCATACACTGTTGGATTGATAGATGTGTCGATACTGATATTTTGTGACAGAAAGTATAGTATATTTTGCCAATGACAGAGTTAGTAACATTTGTGTAGTACATGCTGGTGTATTTCAAATCACCTTAGAATCTGAAATTAGTGAAGAGCAATATTTTTCATCAGCAAGAGTCTGTGTGTAGATACCCCCCCACCCACCCCCACCCCCAAAAATACAGGACAACTTCTTCAGAAAGCGTTGAAAGCAAAGCAATGCATAAAAGCATCCAGTTTAGGCGACTGTCACGTTTGTATTTCGACGGAAATATTACACGTTCCGCGCTGGTTTGGGCAATTTTGATGCACCTTTGGCAGATGAAAATCTTTCTAAAACCCTCTGGACAAACTAAAAATGTATCAGGGTCAGGAGGAAAGCTTTTTTGTCAACATTGCAGCAGTGTAATGATTGCAAGGGCTGGTGCAGTTTTTAAGAGACGAGTAATTTCCAACACACTTCACGGAGGTATGCCATCGCACATTTGTAATACTTTTTTGTTGTGTCAGTGTAGAAACATCAAGTCACAGATGTTTTGTTGTACTTTTTAACAAGAAATACATCACATTGTTGTAGCAGAATGCTCTCTCACATCACTGGGACTAAAAGTCTAACAGAAGTTGATTGGAGTGTAAAAGTGAGATGTCTCTTACCTTTTTTTTGTCACATTTTCTTACACCTTCTCCCACAAAGTGCACTTGTTTTTTACAGCTGTTAATGTAAGATGTATGACAAAGTTTCACAAATGTGTTTTGCTACAAACCAGAAGTCGAAGCGTGTTGGAAAAGACACCAGAGAGTAAAGTCTGACCTTTAGCCAATGAGATAAAGAGCGTGCAGTGACGTCATCAGATTGTACCGGCTGATGATTGCTTGAACCAGAACTCTTCAAAGTGGGAATATTCAGATGTCGTCTTTTAAGGTAAAGACACAGCAGCTTGAGGCAATATAATCTTGGAGAAAAGGAAAGTGATGCTTTCAGGTTCCTGTGTAACTACGGCAACCGCTGTTGTGCAGAGAACTGGTCACCTGACGATTGTCTCAGTCACGGATATCATGTACTCAACCTTGAGTCTGGTTGACTGATCTTAAACCCTGTGTCCATGCTGCATTACAACGCGGACTTCACGTACTTTGCTACTCATTTGTTGCAAAGGACGATGGGTATAACTTTGCTGACAGACGTACCCATACAGAAACCCATGATGGACAAAGCTATGTTGGACCTCATTATGACAAAAGCAATGTCCTGCCATGGAAAGGACGTGACTCGACTACAGTGGCAGCAGCAGAATGGACAGCTTCTCTGTCAAACTCTTATTGACAGCTGGATGTTTTCTGGACTGCCAGAAGTCTTGGTAGTCAGTTTGGAAACCAACATGCACAAGATTGGATTCATACATGGATGGATAAATCTGATCCGATCTTTTTAAACCTTTGTGACTAAATTCACAGATATAGGAATCTGGTTTTGAGCAGATGTAGACTTTGGAGAGCTCAAGCAGATTCTCAGATGGCGTCTTTGATTAGTCGAAAAACGACACCTTGTTCGATCGAATTGAATCCAGGCCAAATTTGCGCCTGTGGAATGAAGCGTAAGAGTTCGTAGAGGCTGAGGGACCTCCTCGAGAAAGCTCAAGGCATACAGAGCCGTTGATGTTGTGGTTGATGGTGTTTTTTGTTTACCTGAACTAATAAGGTTATATATCTCCATGGCTACAGCGTGCCATTTCTACTTGACAACTGTTACTACTTAGCATTAGATAGAGCTGTTCTCGCTCTGTGTGCGTGTGGACTTTCGACTGGCTGGAGAAATGTTGTCTAAAATCTGTCTGTAGCTCAGGTTCCCAAAGGCTCTGCAGCTCTGAGATCAGCCTTGTAAAGGGTAACACAGCTGGTTTTGGTGTGACTGTTCATTGAAGATTTTATCCAAATTTCCTCACAGTACCAGGAGAGTGTTGACATTGTCTGGAAGGGTCTAAACAGACTGAAGGGTGGGCATCTTGGTGTTGGTGGTGTAAATCATTTCCACCTTTAATATCTTCTAAAGTAAAACCAGATTGATGAAGAACCAATGGTTTTAATAATTGGTTGGAATTGTATCTGCAGATTTACTTGCACCAATATTGAGCTTCTACCAGCTAAATGGAAGAAGGTCCCATCTCTTCTCTGGAGGCATCATGGGAAACATAGTCAATCACTGACTGAAGTAGAAGTAGACATGGTGAGTCACAAACTGATGATACACAACAGTGGCAAAAGAGCAGAAATTTCCAACATTTGTTAGTTTCCATGTTGCTCAATGGCTACAGAAAGGCACCAGCACTGCCAGGGTTGGGGGTTAAATTCCTGAAGTTCCTGACACTTAACACTGTCAACACTCTTGGTGCTGTGAGGCCTTTAGGGATAAAGTCTTCAACCAAATGGGCGATCTCCGTGCTGATGTTAGGGCTGGCCTAACTTTTGGAAACCCTGTCTTTTATCTCTTTTTTTTTTTGAGAAATCCGTTGAGTTCAACTAGGACTTCTTCATCAAATGTCGGTGGACGAAAACATTCAAAAATAGTCCTCTCTGATCGAAGAGTTTCACACTGACTGGATTCACATCAACAGGTCAGATTTGGTTTTAACAAAAGAATTGACTCCAGTGTGATTGTTCAAAAGCTATAATTGACTGCTTTTCATTTTGAAACCTTGGATAAAGTTAAGGCTGCAAAAAAATAGTTTGTCTACAATTACAACAGATCTGGTCCAGCTGGGTCCCATCATTCGTCATACCCAAATCAGATTAATAATCGCCTCAACACTCCTAATTTGTGTCCCCACCTTAAGTCTGTGGTAACTAAGACATATAAAGGAACAGATCATCCCCCAAATGAATATTATTTTCCTGTCTACTCACCTGGATATCTGCTGCCCGTTGCTGAACCGTTTTACTATGAAGCAGCTGCAGGAAATGCTGATTTAGTCACCAAGGTCAGTAAGTCTAGATTTGGGCATTTTTCTACAATTTGATCATCAGAACAGTTTTACAGATTGCTGGGGAAAGATGGAAGAAAAAAGGAAATAGACACAAGTGAGCTGGGTAGATGAAGAGGTGAAGGTCACGGGTACTCACTGCAAGCAACACTTTTCCTGTCATGCTGAAATAACTGCATCACAAGTTCTGATCACGGCTGCTAATGGTGCATCACGGTGCAGGTATGCGGGCTAAAAATGGAAATCCATCATGAGATCCTGCTGCAGGAGTTGTTAGAAGAGATTCAACCTCAGTAGTTTGAGACAAACTTTGGGGTGAATTTATCATTTGTATGGACACCATATGAACTGAAACTGAGCAGACAATAAGCTGTATTTTCATTCTGGGGTGAGCTGGTTCCTTTAATGTGAAAATGCCCATTTCCATTCAGAAACCCAATGCGAGGCGAAGTTCTTAACCTTCAACTGAAGCTTAAAGAACATATGTTTTTTGAGATCCCCTAGGATGAGAGGGAACGCCCGGCTGCTTTAGATATTGGCACATTAGTCGACTATGAGTAACCAATCCTCATTCAGAGTCCTAATCTGACCCTGAAATGTGAACCCAGTCAAAGCTGTAGACAACTCTGGTTTTTGGCCTCATTAGATGTTTACCATTTTGGCTCTTTGATCGACTTTCACTTGTTCCATGAGGAGATTGGAAGCAGCTTCACCTGTGGTGTTTGACAAAGTTATTTAATTTACTAAAACGTCGGTATGTTCCTTCTGTTGTAGGAGCCCCTCCCTCTGTCTAAAGAATGTTTTTTATCTCTTCTCTCCTTCCTGTTTGCATGAGGTTTCTGTCGGAGGAGTCGAAGGAAGCGGAGAAGAGATTAGTCTTTAAAACCCCTTAATATTATGATGATAATGATGCTAATTATTGGTATTACTAAATTAATAGTGAGTGTGTATGTGTGGATGTATGTGTGTGACCTAACTAGACCAGCCTGTTCTAAAAATGTGTGAAGATATACTGAATAAAACTGTCAAATCTACCACCTGTCTGTGTGCGTTCATACAGCAGAACCACGTTCATCCACCTGGTACTGATCATGAAAACAAAGCAGCATCACCAGACTGGAGATCAATCATCATTTATTGATTACAAAACAGTAACTCCACCTGGGTCACACTTCAGCTCTCTGTCAAAACAATCGTAATTCATTTTTAATTGTTGTTAACAACTCGCATATTATTTCCACCTACATGTTAACTGTACGTTTTAAAATTAGCTGGCATAGCATTAGCCTGAAGCTGCAAAATGGTGAAGTTGGAGCAGCGCAGCCATGGGTTAGCTTAGCATTAGCTTTTCACTGTTATCAAGTATTCAAGATTTACAACATGTTTGTTCATTTGTGAGAATTTATCTCATGCAATAGTCCCTACAAACATTAGCTCTGCCAATTAGAAAAATTACCTTTACTTAAAGGAATTCCTGAAAAATTAAGGTCTTTTGAAAGTATTTATTTTAGCAAAGACTTGTGCTAAGTAACAGTATTTGATTTTAGGACTAGCGTAATGGTTTGCAGTATTTTCATGGTCATGTTTAATCTTTTAATAGCAGTAAAGAACCAGTTTCTGTTCATGTCATTTGCTTTGGAAAAGGCTGCTATATGGCTATATTAGCTGTTAGCTAACTCTCTGCCTGTTGTGAAAATTCACCCTTGTTGTGACAGACCAGAGGACCAGAGAGGAGATTAATAATTTCTTTCAGTTAATTTTTGTGGGAGAATTTTAACGTTTTCTAATGTCAAATTTTAGCTTAGCAACAAAAATTTTAGTTTTATGTTTATTTCTCCCGTCATTCAGCTTGACTATAACCCCCCCCCCCTTCACTTCAACCTGCCCTCCCACCCCACCCTCGGGGTGACAACGACCTTATAAGGTAGCGGCTGCAGGACCACACCCAGCCGCCCCTGCAGGTTGGGCGGGGGAGCCCCGTCCGGCAGCACGAAGCTCATTCGCTGGAGCAGAGAGGCCAGGAAGAGAAAAAGCTCCAGCCTGGCCAACGACTCACCAACGCAGACTCGAGGTCCCGCCCCAAACGGCAGGAAGCAGGAGGGCATGACCCGCTGGCCCTGGTCGTCAAGGAAACGATCTGGAGCGGCGGGAAAACAGGGAGGTGGTGTGTTCAGGTGTTTCTGACAAGGTGTTTGTGTTTGTTTCCGTGTATGTGTGTGTGTGTTACCTGGGTTGAACAGGTCAGGTTGGTCCCAGTGTTGGGGGTCGTGGTGAATCGACCACATGTTGACCAAAACACGAGTCCCACGGCAGACAGAGTGACCTCCAATACTACGATAGAGAGAGCGATTATTTTCATTATTGATTCACCTGTCGGTTTCTTCCTCGATTAATCGGTTTGTCCCTGTTTGTTTTATCTTCAGCCTCAGTATCTGAGCGCGGGCGTACCTGCTGTCAGTCATGGCGGTGTGAGGGATCAGCACGGGGCTCACCGGTCGGATCCTCATGCCCTCGTTGATGACGCAGTCCAGGTACGGCAGCCGGCTGCGGTCCGACACACACACTGCTCGCTCGCTGCCGACGTGCTCGTCCAGCTCCTTCTGCACGCGCTCCTGGACCTGAGGGGGGAGGGGGGCACCGTGGCAACGATTATCAATTATAATCACATATAACAACGGAAGAAAAAACACTTATTCTCGTCTCTGCATTACAAGATCCAGATCACAGATTATTATTATGAGATAAATTACTCGTAATTATGCAACAGATGATAATTATGAAATCTTGATCTTGTAATTATGATTGCGAGACAACATTTAAACAATTCTTTTTCTTTAGTGAATGCAAAGTGCTTCTGTCTCATGTGTCCTGGTGTCATTTTACAACATATCATTTACGCAGTTTAATGGATGTGCATTAACTCTGGAACTGTGTTGGGTAATAAATCAAATTAAAAATATTAATATCTGATGTGGGCTTAAGCCACAAACAATTCTCTTTGCCCTACATTTCCCATGAGCACTGCCTTTTGAGAGAGAAAGAGAAGGATTAGAAAAAGTTTATATTAAAGAATAGATTTATTAAGACGATGACTGTCAGTGCTAGCATTAACAGTAGTATAAATATAACCAGCAGCAGCGTGCTATCTTTACCTGCGGGTGATGCAGCAGATAGGCCAGGATCCACAGCAGGGTGGTGGATGTCGTCTCCACTCCAGCTCCGAAAGCCTCAGCTGCTGTCATCAGGACGTGGTCCTCGGTTATCCTCTCGTCCTCCGACCAATATGACCTTTGACCCTCCCCGCTGTCCATCTGGCCCTTTAGCAAGGCATCCAGAAGGTCACGGGGGTCACCGTCGCTCAGCGACACCTGGATACGGGTCACAGAAGTGGGGCAGATTTCTATGAGGAGTTTATCTTACTAGTTTGGTGAGTTAGTTTTTAGAAACACGAGTCCATCCTTTGATTTTGGGTCAGTTTTCAAAATGTGTGTAATTGCTGTGTTTCCCAAATGTTATTATCTTGTCTGACATGTTAACATCTTGCGCACAAAAGATAAAAAAAATATTTCAGGACTTCATAGTCAACAACAAAATAAATCCCTCATGTGCTTCCTGTAATCACCACCAGAGGACGCCGATGTGAACGATGTTTTTCTCCAGTTGGACGTTCATATTTACGACACATCCAGCATGACTTAAACACAGCTTCAGGAACAAATACAAACAGTAATGTATGCTGTTCCTGCTCCCCAGAGAATGAACCCTTTAGATTTTAATGACCTCTCCTCTAGCGCCACCTTCAGGACAAACAACATGTTTATCTCCATGTCCTGTCTGAGTACGTCACCTTGTGCTCCTCCAGTTTGCGTGACAGCAGTCGGTCTCTGACGGTGATGCAGTCCTTCAGTTTACTGAGACACTTGTTAGGAAAGACCTGAGGGACAGAGACAGACTGTTTGTGTGTGTGTGCACTCTGTACTTCTAGCTTTATGAGGACCAGTATGAGTTTTAGACATTGAGAGACATTTTTAGAAAGTGAAGACATTTTCTTGCCCGGGCTGTTTCCGGGTTTAGAATTAGCTTTAGGTTACCGTACCTTCATCCAGGGGTAAATGTCCACCAGTCCTCCTCTAGCGATCGTCTGCACAATGCCATCATTGTATTGGATCACCTGCTGCAGCTCAGCATCGCCATAGCGATAGGTGGCGCCGAACACCAGCGTGCACACGACGTTAGTGACGGCCCTTGTCACCGCGGGAGACGGGTCGAAGCCACGCCGCCCACTGGACAACAGCTCAGCACACAGACTGTCCACCGAGGACAGAACTGCAGAGAGATGGAATATAAAGAGAAAAAGCTTTAACAGTGAAGCTGCTGCAGGAACATGAAGTACTATCTATCTATCTGTCTGTCTATCTGTCCACAATTCATTTATTTACTGTGTGTATCGTTTCCCAGCAAACAAGTGAAGAACTGTGGGAATCTTAGTTGCATTACATTGAACATGAACTCTTACATACAACAGCCAATCAAATCATGTTATGTTACGCTGGTTAGAGAACCGAAACATCCCCCAGAACTTCTAAAAGGATTTTATGTCCACATCCACCCAAAGTCATGTTTCCTGTTCACGGCACACAATCTCATTTTGGTTCATGCACAGCTCAGATTATCCTCTTGTAATCAAAAGTGAAGAGAAAACGGGGAGAAATGCAAATGAGCCACTGATATGCACGAGATTCTCTCTGGATAATTAAAAAAAATAAAAATAAAGTTATACAAAAGAGTGATTGTACTACATATTACATTGGAATTTCACCTGCATTTTTTGTATTATTTTAAAAATTCAATCTGTAAAAAATGGAAATAATGAACCCTAATAGTCTAAACAACAAAAAATTGATTTGGTCAGTTTGTTTCTACATACACATTCAAAAATATGAATATGAAATGATGATAAATATAAAAGAATAAAAAGGATGGATGTACAGAAAACAAATGGTGGATGGATAAATTAAATAAAGTGATGGATGGAGTAGAGCACCGATGTCTTGCAGGCGGCTGGTTCCTTCCCCAAACAGAGTGAAGGAGTTGTGGACGAGGCGGCGGTGAGACTTCCAGAGAGGAGAGTAATCTGAAAACGCGATGTCTTTACCTCCTCTGGTCAACAGGTCGGTGGTCACCTGCAGAGGAGGAACGAAAGAGGGTCAGTATAAGAGTACAAGTCACAAACTGCAACCTGTGGTAAAATGACTGTAAAAGTGCCTGGACGCTGGTTTATGTTCACAGAAACGTGTTGCTTCATCTGGCAGTGCCAACACTGTTTCTCAGTTTTGGTGCTTAGTTTGGGAAATATGAATGTGTTGTAACTCAATAAACAAAATATATCAAACTGCTCAATAAAAAGTAGTCTAAAGTTAGAAAAGTCTGATATTCCTGATCAGAAGCACTCAGCGCCAACTTTTGATACCTGACCTTTTCAACACTTGTCTTAGACACATTTTGTTTGGTAATGAAAATGTATTGAGGTTCGATATCTAAGAAATAAAATTGATAAAATCTATAAAATATGATCAGTTATACAAAAACTAAAGAATGGGGCTACATGAATAGTCAGGAGGTTATAATAATCAATAAGATTCATTCTCCAGTTAAATAAACGAGGGCTTCAATTTTCAGTAGTTATTAATGTACCAATTTATTTTCTCAATCAATTATAGTTTGATCTACAGGTCGACAAATAGCAAAATGTGCCCATCAGAAGTTCAAGGTGACGTCTTCAGATGTCTTGTTTTGTCCCAAATATATTCAATTAACTGTCATAGAAGACTAAGAAAACCTGGAAATATTCACTTCTGAGAGGCTGGAAGCAGAGAACATTTGACATTTTTGCTTCAAAAATTACTTAATCGAATATCAAAATAGTTGCCGATTAATTTTCTGTCCATCGATTGATCGTTTCAGCTCTAAATCAACGTCAACTTCTTTAGTCTGCAGCCAACCAGCACTCGTTGCGAGGTATGATGTGGTCGTACTCTCTCTCTGCATGTCTCACCATGCTCGGCCGTCCAGCGAAGTCTCTCCCCCTCTGCAGTAAGACCTCTCTGGCGTGTCGATGGTTGTTGACCACCACAGTGTAGTGAGGACCGAGGTAGAGAGCAAACAGAGAGCCGTACCTGAAACACACACGTGTCAGAGAAAAGACATTACCAGACACAACACAACTTATTATTGTTGTTTTATAATATTCTGTTGACTTAGACAGAACTCATGTTTCATTTTAAAAAGTAAACAGAGCCACAAATGTAGCTTTTGAATTTTTGTTCCCAAATTTACTTTTTAAATTGTAGCAGTAGCAGTAATGGTAGTAGTAGCAATACTAGTGTTGTTGCACAGTAGAAAACATGCTTTACTCTCTGAATGATACTTCAAAACATTCCTTCTGAACGTTAACAGCTTTTTGGAAACATAAACAAGTCCTTCAGAACATTAACGAGTCCTTCCAAACATAAACGAGTCCTTCAGAACATTAACGAAAATATTCCTTCAGAACATTAACGAGTCCTTCCAAACATAAACGAGTCCTTCAGTCCTTCAGAACATAAACGAGTCCTTCAGAACATTAACGAGTAATATTAACTAGCTAACATTAACGTGGTCTTCAGGAGCTTCTGGTCTGCTCTCCTCTCCTCCAGGATCAGAAACACAAACCTTGGAGGAGGCTCGGTGGTCTCACCTGCGGGCCAGCTGGGTGAAGAGGAGGTGTGGAGGGAGGCCTCCTCCCAGCCAGGGGAGGCTGCCCAGGACGGGGAGCCGCGGCAGGCAGGGGATGGAGCCCCGAGCTGGAGGAGGAGGAGGTTTGGTTTCAGGAACGGACCGGTGTGTGATCAGGAACAAGACGACTGCCGCAACAATGAAGGAGACGAGGAGGAAGGAGGGAGGGAAGGAGGGAGGAGAGATGAAGGAAGGAAGAGAGGAGAGGAGACGGGTGAATATGGCTGCCATGAAGTGGAGGAAACTGACGAGGGAGGCCGAAGAGTCCTGGTTTTAATCTCTCTCGTACAAGCAGAGACCTTGGAGAGGTCAGAGGTCGTGTGTGTGTGTGTGTGTGTGTGTGTGTGTGTGTGTGAGAGTGTGTGTGTGTGTGAGTGAGAGAGTGTGTGTGTGTGAGTGAGAGAGTGTGTGTGTGTGAGTGAGAGAGTGTGTGTGAGAGTGTGTGTGTGTGTGTGTGTGA